>APFE030628054.1:0-14212 GCA_000404065.3 Pinus taeda | reverse complement strand
GGTAATAAGGTTTTTTCTGAGACAAAGGATAACAAATAGGCTCATTCTTCTCTCTTTTCCCCCACCATTTATGGCGAGTACCTCTTTATTTTTTACAAGCTTGAGGAGGATAACATATGCTTGATTATAAGCTCATCCTTCGGATGAGTCCAACTTAGTTTTGATTCGAACCCTAAGAAGGAGTGGTTCGTTCCTGTTTGTAATTGAACAGGTCCTTTATTGTGAAATTTTAATGAGTCCAGTATAGGAGAAACTCGGCGTTTTTCATTTTTAGAGAGTCTGAAAAAACTAAAGAAGACTCCAGGGTTTGACTTTTTTGTAAATTTGTGTCTCCCAAGCCTCAAAGAGTATAAAATAATACTTGAGAGAACCGCTTGATCTTTTACGACCAAGGAGTACTTTTCATTATTAGTGTCTTTGATCCGAAAAAGTAAAAAAGCGACCAAGGGCACGTTGTTTTATAACCAATATCGAATTTGAAACGACAAAAATCCGGCGATCTTTTTATGTTTTTACGGTCGAAAAAGAGCTGTAAATCGACCGTCTTTTAATTCCGTTCTAACGAGTTTAAAAGAGAAACTCGGCAATCTTTTCATTTTTTAGGAGTCAGAAAAGGGCTTAAAAGATGACTCTGGTTGAAAATGATAAATTTCGCCTGAATAATCCTGTTATCTTGCACAAAAACATGAACATTACTCATACCTGCTTGAAAGAGATAAAAATGTCGTAATAATACCCTTTTAAAGTGAAACATTAACAAATTTGCATTTATTTACTCAAAAAACTTATAAAAAGGGGTTTTTACCATTCATTTTTACCATTTGTGATTTGGGTGAGGAAATAGTGCTTTTGCTCTGAAAACTTCCTAAGAGGATTGCGAAAAATCCAACCGTCGGAATTAGACGCCGTCTTCACCAGGTAATCCAAATCATCCTCCTCTTGTTTTTCATCCATTTAGTTTTTCAGTTTAGTCATTTATTTGGTTTTTGAGGGTTTTTGGGCGAAAAACCCGCGCTCAGGGTACGCAGGCTCACCACTGCAAACCTGCGGACCCCGACTTTTTCTCCATTGGGAAAAAGGTCGGGGTCCGCACCTTCCCTATGGACAAAGTGTGGTCCCACACATTGTGTCCAACAGGAAGGGTGCGTACCCTGGCGCGAGGGTTTTTAACCCAAATTTCTCAAAATTTGACCAAAGAAAAACATTTCTAGCATCTTAATTGATCTTGTGGTTTGATGTAGGGAGTACATCATGCTAGATTGGAGAGAACAAGAGCACAAGGATGTGGATGCTGCCGCATGGAATCATCAACATTCGCTTGATGCTTTGAGGGCGTGCGGACTGTACAAATACTGGGCCATTCCTGGCATGAGGGCTTAGGTGGATTTCTTGCGGTGGATGGTTGATAGGTGGAACGTCCAGGACCAGTGCTTCTTCATTGGTGGCCACCAGCTCGAGATTGAGCCGGCGGATATATATTTTTTGACCGGTTTGCCTAAGAGAGGCATTGACTTGACCCTATTTGGGGCTAGGGCGGGTGGCCAGTCCGTCGATAGCCTTCGATTAGAGTACTGCAACAGGCAGTCTCGAGACAAAGGGATAGACATAAATTACATAACCTTTCCTGAACTGAAGGTAATTGCATTCACTGTTACTCGACTTTGCGGTGCTGCCGCTTTACACATTGCCACCGGATCCCAGATGCGTATGGCAGTCGATTGCTTTCAGGGCACTGTTTTCAACTGGTGCGATGCTGTGTTGGCCAATGTGAAGGGCCAATTGACTACGGCCAAGAACGAGCGACTAAAGACTTTTGGTTATGGTGCTATAGTCGTCAACTTTGGCCTGGAGAGGATTCCTATGCTCATCCCACAGCACCTCACAGTTGTAGTTGGGCATCCTTGAGAGCCCAGACTGATGCGATGGGTCGCAGTCATGGCCTGTCATCCTGACGAGGGGACAGAGGTCATCCGGTTCAAACCTGAGTTTTTCCAATGGTTGGAACATCAGGTTTTCTCTATCCAGGACTTTCCTTATGCTAGGATTGACTTTCGTGGAGACCCAGACATGGCTCTTCCTCCAGGAGAGTAGTGGGACGACTGAGGTAATCATTTTCAACACTTTCCTAATGTTAATTCTTTATTATTTTTATATCGTCTCAAAATTGATAGTAATAATTTTTTAAAATGCAGATGTGGGTCCACAGCGACCAGCCGCTCTCCGGCCTTTCGAGAGAAAGCAACCACTTGCGCCAGCTCCAGCCCCATAGGATGAATCAGTAGAGACCTTGGCCGAGTTGGAGAGTCACCTAGAGCGTTTGACAGGGGACATTCTCGATACTAGCATAGACGACATCCCTCGTCGGCTTCAGCGCTATGTGATTGGAGTCCCCGGACCTTTTAGGAGGTTCCTTTGTAAGATGGCCCGTGTAGTGGTTTCGTATCGAGATCATCACAATTGATGGGATGATCGCTTATGTAGTCACATGTGACATTTTTCTTTTTTGTACCTATCATTTTTGCCGATCATAAGGTGTTTTTCAACCTATGATCGAGGACAATGTATTTTTTGACACACTCCTATATATATGATATCGTTATTACTAGCTTGTCTTGTTAAACATGTTATGGAATGTTTTTAAATTTACTTGTATGATTATTGCACATGTCTACTTAACATTTGAGAAGCAATTGCATCTGCTAATGTATTTAAAGATCTTGGAATATGCTGATATTCAATATAGTCAAATTCACGTTCCAAGAGACGCACTCTCAAAAATATTCTCAATAAAACTGGATTTCTAATGGCATATACTCTATTAAGCTGTAATACAACAAGTTCAGAATCTAACCTCACTATCAAACTCCAAATCCAAAATGAAATAGATTTATATAATAACTCAATCACTGTACTATATTCTGTAATTTTGTTTGTTGTTTGATCGAGGCTTACCCCATGCATAGATACCAACTCATCAGAGGGCGAATAGATAACACAAGCTGCAGAAGAAATATTCCGTGTACTACGACAAGCACCATCAGCGAAACCAATGTATGTTTGGAGAGGCGTTGACATCTGCGACATCAAGAGTAAAACCAAGATAAGCGGGAATAATGACGAAAAACACTCTCTAAGCTAAGAAAACTTTTAAATCTAAAACACACCAGCTAGAAGAAAACCTAACCTAACTAAAAAATCTCCACACTCATTTTAAGCATAATACCTCTTCAGGTAAAGACCATTTCTGCGTTTACCTAAAGAGACCCCGTCAAAGTCTACCAATTCATAGGCCCCTTTTGCTAGTTTCGCTTAACAAAATAGGGACCATGCCACATAGGTACGAATTTTCTAGTGCCTAATTTATCATTTGCTTGATCGTACAATAAGACTAGATCTCCTTCCGAAAAATTTCGAGGGGTCACATTCTGATCATACTGGGGTTTAATACGTTTTGCATGATATTCGATCGCTAATGCAGCATCGCATCGATTCTCATCGAGTTGAGCCAAGTATAACAAACATCTTTCCTCTTCGGAAGTTGCTGGAAGTAAATCGATGGCCATTCGCAATGACGGGATTTCGTACTCAATAGGTAACACAGCTTCCAAACCATAAACTAGTTGGAAAGGAGTGAACCCTTGTGACATTTTAACTGAGGTTCGATATGCCCACATCGCTGAAAATACCATGTTGTGCCAATTTGACCGATGAATCCCAATGATTCGTCGGATCATGATGACTAGAACTTTGTTGATGGCTTCAACCAGGCCATTAGCTTGTGGATAATAAGGAGTTGAACTGTCGTGACGCAAGCCAAGCTGGCCTGTAAGTTCAGTCATCATAACATTTCGAAAATGACGCCCATGATCAGTGATAATCGCTTGTGGAACACCAAACCTAGCAATTATGTGATTGAATACGAAAATCGCAGCTGTTTTACCATCTGCCTCAAATGTAGGCATTTCCTAGGCCTGCTTGGTAAAATAATCTACCGCAAGGATAATATATGCCAAGGATAATATATGCATGCCTCTCGGCCGAGTGAGGGTTACATGTAATAAAATCGATACCCCATTTGGAAAAAGGACTAACTGCAATTATAGGGTGAAGATGAGTAGGTGAAGCGCACATCTTTCGATAAAAATTTGGCAGTTGTGGCATTTTCGGACCGCAATAATACAATCTTTAAACATAGATGGCCAGAAATAGCTAGCACGCAATATCTTTTGGGTTGTGGCATACCCAGACATATGACTGCCACACGCTCCAGAGTGACAGTCATTTAGGACCCTTTCAGCTTCCTCATGAGTCAAACAACGTCGAAAAACCGAGTCCGCCCCACGACGATAAAGAGTATCTCCAATAATTTTGAATTGTTGGGATTAGAATCATATTTTTCGACGTTCCGATCGTGAAATATCTGGCCAAAAGGATTGGGTTTGGAAATAAACGATGATATCCCTGTACCATGGATCTAAAGTGTTGATTAGAAACAAGGATTCGTCTGCAATGGGCTCCTTCGCCACAATTTCCGTGTTAGCACACGGGAAGTCACACATTAATTCCGCAAAAACTAAAGATTTCTTTGACTTAGACTTTTCAAACTCCAAGTCGAACTCCTGCAGGATGACAATCCATTTGGAGTACCTGCCCCCCAGCAATTGCTTGGTCAAAATATAGATCATAGGGTTGCAATCAGAAATAACTGTAGTCTTACGTAGTACAATGTAATGACGAAAACGTTGGACAGCTTGAACAGCTGCCAATGCCAATTTCTCCACATGTGAGTATTTTAGCTCAGTTGGATTTAGCGTCCGACTAAGGTAATATATCACATTTTCAGTACCGAATTCATCTTCCTGAACTAACACCATTCCGATGGTGGAATAGGAAGCGGCGAGATACAAGAAGTAGTCCTGGTTGTAGTTGGGAGGATGCAACAACGGTGCATGGGTCAATGCGTGTTTTAGTGCATCAAAAGATTTCTCAGCTATCTTGTCCCAAAAGAATGAAGTATTCTGCTTCAACAACCAGGTAAAACCCTTTGTGATCTCGGCGTAGTTAGGGATGAATCGACGTAAAAAGTTTGCTTTCCCTTGCAAACTTTGGAGTTGGCGAAGACTCGAAGGAGGAGGCAATTTGATAATGGCTTCAAACTTTGAGGGATCGACGCAAATTCTGGCTTTCGAAACAACAAACCCCAGTAATCGACCCATTTCAATACAGAAAACACACTTGTGGGGACAAACGAATGCCGCTTTTGGTTGAGCAGTAGGTACAATATTGATTTGATTGTATCCGGAAAAGCCATCCATAAAGGAGAAAATTTCACTGCCGCCACAATCATTAATGATTTGATCGATATAGAGAGTGGGATAATTGTCCTTTGGATAGGCTCGATTAATGTCCCTATAGTCGATACATATTCTTATTGTCCCTTGTTTTTTGTTAACAGGAACAATATTCAATACCCAATCCGTTAACGGGATCGGATAAATGAAACCTGCTTTGAGTAATTTTTCAACTTCTGCTTTAATCGCGACAGCTTTTCTTGGGTGAATCTGACACAAATGTTGCCGAACGGGTTTAGCATCCAGGTAAGTTTTGATTTCATGAAATACAATTGCTGGGTCAATTCCTGGCATTTCCTCATATGACCAGGCAAACACATCGCGAAATTCTTCAAATAGGGCCTTATATGTTTGAATTTCATCTTCCGTACAAGAGGCAACTATATGAATGTTTTCAACAATTCCAGGCTTAACTGAAATGTCAAGGGGAATAGTTCGAGAAATATTTCCCAAGTTTAACTCGGAATCGGGATGTTTCATTGGATTCTAAGCATCCTTGACATATTCAGTTGTAAAAATTGATGAAAAATAATTTTCGAAACGATCGCCCTCGGGTAAAAACGAAGATCTGTGATGAAGATCTTCCCATGGTAACTCATCGACGGATAGGATTTCACGAATTTGCTCATCAGTTTGAACAAGTTCAGAAAATGTTATTGAATCCGAGTTTGATGTCGAAAGTGATTCCTCATGGACCACATTCATTAAGTCGATTTGGGTTGATGTTGTGTCGGAAAACGACTGCAGGGTCTGATACGCAAGTTCATACAGACTCAAAGGCATAAAAGTACCGAATGAGTCGATCTCAGATTCAGAAGGTATGATCCAAGGATCATCATTAACAATGGTACCTGATGAAATCATATGAATGGTTGCAGTAGAAGACGATGCGTTGATAGGAGGAAAAGGAAAAGTGCCCAGTAAACCAGAATCTTTAACTAGTCCTACTCCAACATCCTTATTTGGGATCGTCGCTTTACCAACATGCTGAATGCTCTCAGCAGAGGCTGGGTTAGGTGAAAAGTAAGACAGCTGGTCTAAGGTTACGATCTTTCCATTATGAGGGAAATTTATAAGATGAAAGATCGATGAAATGACAGCTGTCATAGTGTAAGACCAACTACGACCCAAGAGAAGGTTGTAATCTAGAGGGGCATCAACCACCTCCACATATAGATTAATGGTTTTACCTTCAACCCCTATAGGTAAATCCTATAGAATGCCAAAAGGATGAAACCCACAGCCATCAAAGGCTTTTAGAATCATCAGGGATTGACTTAGTGATGGAGAAACGAACGATCTCCAACACTGTATCGACATAATACACGTGGAAGCTCCCTCATCAATCACAGTCCTATGAACAGGTCTGTTTTTGACTATCACTGGAATCTGGACAGCCTTTTGATGAGGTAAGCATGGTGCACTATTTTCTAGATCGAAGTTATAAGGTTCGGGTCCTGAACATCAACAGCTCCTATAGCCGACAAAAGTAATTTACGCTGTGCTGGACATGATTGCAGCACTTCCAAAGTCGACATTGTTGAGGGTGAAACAGCTAAATCCTCAACAATGTTATAGTTCTGAGCTGCTCTTGCATGTGGATTGAAAGTAGACTTTCGAAGTATACCCTTGGCAGGCGGTTTGATTACTTAGTCTGGATTAGATTTCTCGATCTGTAGTGGATCGGAATTGGGAGCCGAGGTTGATGGATTCGAATGAGAAGATTCTGCTTCTTTACCATCAACAGGACTTTTACTGCCATAATCTTGCGATTGAGTCGCAATCCTAACATGGGACATCATCAATATGGGTTCTTCATTGGCACTGGAGGACGAACCTATCATCTTACTTTCTTGATTTAGAAAAGGATCCTTCAAAACAGCAGGAGTTTGGGAACCTTTGACAATTTTCGCAACCTCTGCACAATGAGGGCAGTCTCTCGTAAAATGTTCTTCATCACAAATTCTTATCTATTTTATTCTTCTTCTTCCCTTTCTTCTTACCATCGGTTTTTGATTTAGCTGTAGATGACTCTACAACATGGATATTGGCGGAAAGTTCCGCGGAAGAATCTCCTGTCGGGGAATTTGGCAAGGTTATGATAGGAGAAGAATTCTTGGAAGACTTCTTCTTACTTTTGGTATTAACCGTACCAATCATACCATCAGCGGCATGAGACCCGGAAGGAATTGCAGCGATTTGATTTTGTTTGGGTAGATCGGGGATTTTCTCATGTAACGTACCCGACTGAGTATAAACTAAGTCAAGGTACTGTGCTTGAGAAATTACTTGCCCCTCAGTAACGACTCCGACCTTAGCCACATCCTCAGTGATCTTGGGCAGTAAAGATTTTACAAACCATTCAGCTAAGATCTGATTTGGGATAAAAACTTTCACTAAACGTCGTCGACGTCTCCATTCATGGATATGATCTGAAATGTAAGTGGACGTTGACTACTTTAACGAAGTTAATAATTCCGTGCCATTATCATACCTGACCAAAAACTGAAAATGAGTTAAAAACGAAGTAGCTAACTGACTAAAGTTATAAAAAGTGGCTCGTGGTAACTCAATGTACCACTTGGCCGCAAGACCAATTAGAGTGCACTGGAAAAGTCGTAAATGAATTGAATCATCTGAAATGGAATTAGACGCACACCAGAGGTGATAAGTCATCACATGGTTCGACGGGTCCTCTCCTGGCTTACCTTAGAACTTAGGAATACCACTGGGCAACTTATGCGGCATTGGCAACAAATACTGAAGATAGTTAATTGGATCATTCGTAAGGCATGTCAAGTCAGGCAAGTCCAAAGTTGCGATAAACGGTAACTGATGATTAGGGTCCCTAAAACTCTGGGTCTGCAGGCCAGCCCCAGGAGGGGGATATCCAGGATAACTAGGAATTGGAATTGCATTTGGGATATTTTGTCCTCCTGGAAAACCAGGATTAACCAGACCATACTGGGGTTGCTGAGGTTGTTGATATGTATACCCAGGGTACGGTTGATACTGATAGACTGGTTGCTGCGTAGCAGGACCGTATTGGTACTGTCCTTGGTACGGTTGTTGATTAAATTGAGGTTGAGTGGTGAAAACTGTACTTCCTACATGCATCTGAACCGAAGTGTGGACCGTGGGTCCAGACTGAGGTAAAGGTGTCTGAGGAGTAGATGCAGGGATAGTAGAAACCGGAGCTGTCGATACTCCAGAAGAAGGTGGGGTAGATGCAACAGATGTTGCAGCAGATACTTGAGGCGGAGTACAAGGTGTACTAGGCCCAGACTGGGTAACTACATAAGGTGCAGAAGTTTGAACAGTAGTCTGGACAGGTTGTTGGGATGAACCAGAAACCAAGGGTTGTCCAGTTTGAGATGACAACTGCGCATTCGGTTGCAAAACCTGTTGGGATTGAGATGGATCCCACACTAAATTTTTTCTGAGGTACAGACCCATAACAGGTTGAGGATATTGAGGACCATAACCGGGTTGAGGGTAGGGTTGATAATATGATTGACCCGAAGGTGGTTGGTAACCTTGAGTTGGGTACTGACCTTGGGGTTGATATCCCTGAGGCACGTATTGATACTGGAGTTGACCTTGAGGTACATATTGATACTGGGGTTGACCTTGAGGTACATATTGATATTGAGGTTGACTTTGAGGTACATATTGACACTGAGGTTCACCTTGAGGTACATACTGAGTCTGGGGTTGGCCTTGAGGAACGTAGTGTCTCGTAGGTATGTACTGTCCTTGAGGTTTCCCCCCAGGCACAAACTGAGTACCTTGAGGTTGCCCCCCAGGCACATATTGGGTACCTTGAGGTTGTCCCCTAGGCGGAGACTGGCCACCTTGCGGTTGAGGATTGGGAATAGAACCTGACATCATGAGAATATCTTCTACACTCAATGGTTTAGTACCATTATTTCCAGTTAATAACTTTTGTTCAATAGGTTGACGAGATGCTCCTGAAAAAGTACCAGACATGGACTGATACCCAGTGGGAACAGAAGGAACGCCGTACAAAAAGGCTTCCGAATATTGAGAAAACATGGACGACTGTTTGGACATATTTAACAGAGGATAGTAACATCTAGGTGTTGGGTGATAAGAAATACGAGGTGGTGAAAAACTTAGTCCTGGGTTTTCCAAAAAATCATTCAATGAAAGATACCAAGCACTGCTCCTAGGTGGACTGTAAAAGATTCACGCTCCCTAAGGTCTAAAGTAGGTAGATCTTCTAGAATAGGGATGCCTTCTTCGTTTTCCGAAATAGCAAGTTCTTCAATAGCTATTAGTCCAGAAGGAAGATGTTGGGTAGTTATCGCTTCTACCCTAGGTGAACTAGGACCACTAGAAGCTGGAGAAGCAAACCCTGATATTGGAGTAGCAGCAATTTCAGATTCGGGTTTAGATATTTCAGGTTCTTCACCTATATCACTAGTAGATGAAACACTACCAGTAACTTCTGAAATGGATACAGGCTGCGTACTATAATCTGCTATTAACGCTGAAAAATCAAGATTATATCCCACCAAAGTAGATTCTCCTCTTTCAGGTGACCCACTTCTACTGTCTCTAGGAGTTGCCAGGGCCCGTAGCCCTTCAAGCTAGCTTGGTGAAAACTCAGGAGGTTGGCCCCGAAGTCTACGGGACTTCCTTGGTAATTCAGCCACGGTTAAAAACTTTTAACTACTTCACACAAAAACAAAGTAAAATCTCAATGAAAACCACCTAAAGCCTCTAAAGAACCAAACAAATTGAATCACACGCCTAAAGAATCTAGGAGATCAATCACACACAAATAGTAACTTTCCGTACCAAAAACACTAGTTGGTGATGAAATACAACGTTGCAGAATTCAATACAGAAATAGCGGTTGGAACAGTTACCCCAACAACCTGCTTAATGAATAGACTGACACAAGTTTCTCCACTAAACCGTCTCGAGTGAAGAGAACCCCCCAGAAAATCCAAGTGAGTCTAGCAGACGTCTGCTCCAGGTACAGTGGGATCTTCCCGCCACCGTCACCTTAGGAAGAATCCTAGAGAATATGGTCACTAAGGTTACCAACAGAAACAAATATACCTGGGGGAAAAGTCTACGATCCGATACGCACACAAGGGCAGAGTAGCAAGCTCAATCCCCTTGAAGGCTCCTCGACATAAACCGAGGTTTACCAACAGGTGACCCCAGGCTCCTCGACAATGGTTAATTCGAGGTTTACGGTTTGTAATACGTGAATATCTGGCGTCGTTCCCAATGAGGAAGGATTGATTCCCACACTGGTTCGGACATGATCTCGTGCTTCTACTTTAAGAGGAGCTTTCCCAGAGCATAGATGCAACAATTGGATTTCTCCTACCGCAAGATAAAGCTACTTGTTTGTTTTGCTATCTTGGAGAGTTAATTACTCCCTACTCCAAGATATTAGCCTAAGCTATGTTGGTAATAGAGCCCTAGAAATAAAAAGATTTCTAGATTAATTTTACTTTAAGCGTTATTTTTATTGGTTTTTGATTAAGTCAAGAGGTGCGGAGATGAAACTCGTGGTGTGAAGACTCGACTTAAAATCACTAAAATGATGCACTTAAGATGATCAAACAATCTTTTCTCTTCAATGAACTTCTAGCTAGGAAAGAGTTTGAGAATGCAAATGCGTGTAAACACAAATCTCTCTTAACAAACAAATTTAAAGAAGAGTTTTTGTTCCAATGCACTCAAAACGAGACAACTAGTTATTTGCCCAAGAATTTCCTTTTTCATTCAAATGCTCAAATGCTACCAAAACAAACTTTTTCAAAAGAGATTTTTGTCTTTTTATAAAAACACTCAAAACTATGACTAAAGAAAATCTTGAGAAAACTATGAACAATGCAAATCTTAAGATCTACAAACTATAAAAAACTACTTGAAGTAAAAGCTTACAAAAATGTTTTTGTCTTTTCAAGGATGTTTTACTTGGCGATAAGTAAACCAAGGACTAACTTGTCCAGAATCACAAATCAGTAAAAAACAAGCAATATTTTGTTCTTTTTTGTAAAAATGAAATCCAAACTTTTAACACAAGATTTTCGAAATTTTGGAAAGAGAAAACTCAAGATGGATTCCTCAACAAAGGTTGATTTTACAAATGGTCAGACTCATAAGAAGACCAATAAAAACCAAAGTGATCTGAGGCTTCTATGCTTCTAAGCTCTGAGCTACTACACGACCAAAATGAAAATCAAGACCGACAACCAAAACTTCTAGGAATTTCACCTAAAAACCTAACACCAATGAAATTAGACCAAGGAAAGCTTTTGACAAGTCACAAGCAGGTCTAGGCAGAGGATAACAACACCTAGACCAAAATAAAACTAATTTAAAAGAGGAAAAATTAAGTTTTTCAAAAATTTAGCAGGGTCTGCAGGCTCAGAGTTTGCACAGGTGCGTGCACGCTCTGTGTGCAAAGTAAACATGCATAGAGGTATGCACTGTGATACAAGCACAGAGTGCAGACTTCTCCTAAAGTTATGAAAAGCCAAAACAAACCTAGATCCACTAAATCCACCCAATTCGACACACAACAAGTAAAAAACAGAAACAAAAAGGCAAGTTTCTCAGGTCAAAGTGAAAACAAGGAAAACAATCAAGTCCCCAGTGGAGTCGCCATTTTGTCACGTGGAATGAGTCGAGGTTGCGGACAAGATCGACCTTCCTAGTATCTACTGATATCTAGTGACAAGCAAGCCAATCAAAAACTATATTTCTCTAAATATGCAAGTAAAATAAAGACAAACAAGTGTTTTAGGCGTACCTTGGGTCCAATGCAAGTTTGTGGAAGCCTCGCTCCCTTGCTCCAAATGAGCTTCCTTGAAGTATAATTCTGCAAACACAAACAAGCAAACGATTAAATAGCACTTGAAAAGCCAATATTATAAATCATATTCATCGTAATGATCAAGGAGATTATGAAACAAACCATAAAACAATTTGTTGAGAAAAATGAATCTGATTGTATTAATTCAAATGAAGAAGAACTTTACAACCTATGCCTTGATGCTGTACAAGCTCTTCCGAGGGTCCGACAAGAAGTCTCCTCTACTTTGATAAGTTTCACTCACTTCCCAATGAAACCAAAAGGTATGTGATCTCTCCTCTCAAGTTTAACTAGGAAGTCCCAATTCCATCAGCATTTACCCTCAAAATGTTCAGCTTCTAACCTCTCTAGCAACTGACCCAATGCCTTAATTTATAGTGCAATGGAGGGAAGTTACTAGGTCCTCCTTCAAAGGGATAAAACCCTCCTTCAAAGGGATAGCTCCTCTTATCAAGGGATTATCTCCTTCTCTTTTGGGATGCATGAACCACCTTGGAGCGAACAATCCACGTCAAAATTCCTTCTAGAATCATCTATAATTAACCCAAAGTGAGTTTTTTAGAATAAACTTGCGCCTTTTTGACTTTCACAGGGGTACGCACCCACCCCTTTACAGACAGAGCGTGCAGATACGCAGGTAACATGAACAAAGAGTGCGGGCCCACAGGTAAAAGTGAGAGAAAGTGCGGAACTAGAGCTTTATTGATTTTTCAATGTCTTTCTCTCATTTTCAAAGCTTGACAAGAAGAGTTGAGGTGTGAGACTTGCTTAAGAGGACAATATAAGTGATGATAGACCCATACTGACTACAAATAGTCATGGTGACAATATTTTTGTGTAACAACCTCACTTGAAGTAGCATCCTCCTTCCTCCAGTTACCTGCTAGAGGATTCTGCATGGTCTTGCACTTCTCCATGTGGAAACTCTTGAGTATCTCATTGGCATACTTGCCTTGAGTCACAAACACTTCCCCATCCTTTTGCCACACTTCCATGCCTAGAAAGTAGTGCATGAGACCCATGTCTTTCATCTCGAACTCTCTTGCAAGGTCCTCCTTGCAAGACTTGATCAACTGATCATAACTTGTTAATATCAAATCATCAACATAAAGAATAATGATTAATGGCTTCCCTTCTACCATGATGTGGTATAGTTTTCCATCCGCTTCACTCTTTGTGAAGCCTAACCCGATGAAATAGCTGCCAATCCTAGTGTACCAAGCACAAGGTGCTTACTTCAACTTGTACAAATCTCTCTTGAGTAAGCACACATGTGATTCACAATCAAAGGTCTCAAATCCTTTCGGCTGCTCTATGTACACCTCTTCCTCAATCTTGCCATTGAGGAATGCAGTCTTCACATCCATCTGATGAATCTTCCAACCCATCTATGCTGAGAGTGCCAACATTGATATGATAGATGAGTACCTTGCTACAGGAGAAAAAGCATCATCGTAGTCAATCCCCTAGACCTATGAGAAACCACGGGTAACAAACCTTGCCTTGTGTTTCTCCACACTACCATCAACTGCTTGCTTTACCTTGTAAAGCCATTGGGAACTCACCACTGACTTGTTCTCTGGTCTTGGAATAACATCCCAAGCACTGTTCTAAACTATGGAGTCATACTCCTCCACCATAGCATCAAACTAGACTAGCTGTTGCACTGCTTCCTTGAAGGAAGATGGTTCGGTCTCTATACATTCCCCAACAAGGGCCATGTAACCAATGTACCACTTAGGTGACCTCCTTTGTCTACACTGAGAAGATGTTTGTCCCACATTCTCTCTCGCATCCATCAACAATCTTTCAACTTCCCTTGAGAATTTTTTCCCATCTCTAGAAGAATCTGCATGAGTGGATGTCTCCACTCCTAGATCCTCTACATGCGGCTGCTTCGCATCAGTCTGAGGCTCCTCCTCCTTAGGAACCAAAAGTTCCTCCTCTCCATGCAACTTGAGCTCCCTCTCAAGGGAAACTCGCATGGCCTTCTGCT
>APFE030628052.1:0-33186 GCA_000404065.3 Pinus taeda | reverse complement strand
ATTAACATTTCTTTTGTTCTCATCATGAGTTTCCTTTACTACCCTTTCACCATTAGTAACCATTTCTTGTAGCAACTTATTCATATTTATCTTCAATTCTTCCATCTTATCATCCGTGCCATCAATTTTAGCATCCATATCATTCATCTTAGCTTCCATGCCATCCATCTTAGCTTCTATGCCTTTCTTTAAAAAATCCATCTTAGCTTCTACACCTTTCTTTAAACCATCCATCTTAGCTTCTACATCTTCCCTTAAACTATCTACCTTAGATTCTGTTGCTTTTTGTGCAAGTGACACTTGTTGCACTTGGTCTCGTAATTTTGATATATCATGTTGCATTTCTTCTTCTTCTTCATGAGTCATGCTAGAGCTTTCAGGTTGCTTACTAGGTGATTGCATTTTCTTTCCTCAAGGAATCAATTACCGATAATAATGCTTTACTATGCCCTTTGAATTCCTTCAAACTAATTTTTCAAACCAAGCTTATGCAAAAATTTTAAAAAAACTCCACACCTTTTTTCACTTTGTAGAAACTTGATATTGAATCTGATGTATCTCTGCAATTTCGGATCATCCAGTTCTGAAATTGCGACTTGTAGTAGCTCTCTATGTCCTCTTTCCAATGCCACCAGTCCGATCCAAATTGGATTGTCCAAGGAAGAGTTATGCACAATCTCCCAAGATAACCTGATTATAGACCTTTCCAGAAGAGTGAACTTGTATGAAGTTCCACGTGTCACTATTTTAACCTTTGGCTCTGAAAAATATATACAAGAAACTACAGTCTGTCCTTTTTCTGTACCTTCTTAAAAAATTTGAATCTGATGCTCAGAGAGGAAGTTATGATGATTTTCCCTAGGTCACCTGTTTGGAATGTAATTTAGGAGTCTGTAAAAAGACCAACTTCCTCAGATCATATCTCCGCAAATATAGCACAAAAAGCTTTGAAATTCAGACCCAAGGTTCAGTACGATTTCATCTCAAATAAGGTTGTTCTTTTTTCTTTTTTCTTTTTTTTTCTTTTTTCTTTCTTTTCTTTTTTACGCTTATGAAACATCACAGACAAAAATGGATAGCAAAAAAGGCCCATTGTGACTTTTGGAGCAGTGAAACCCTGGATCCAAAATCTATCAAAGTTATGAACCAACACTCACAAAAATATAAAAGGGATCAATGCCTTAGAATTAGCCTTTCGAGGGGCAACCTCTTTCATTACACAAATGAAAAATATTTGGGAGATTCAAATGACAAACCTCCTTTCTATATTATATAGGAGTTTAAGGAGTCACAACATAACCCAGCTGACCTAACAATAATAATATAAAGCCACAAAAATAACAATAGAGGGATTCTATGGGGCACAGTAATAAAAATATGGGGACAATAGGAGCACAACAATATTAATATGGGATACAACTACAATAGTAATGGGGTAATCACTAATATTATAGGGGCCTAACAACAAGAAAGATTATGGTGTAATTGGCCTATGGTTGGGTGGAGAGTTGAAGGTCGTGCTTCAATTTCCAGCCATTATAAGTTATTCAGATAAGTATAATGACTTATGCATCAATAAACTATGGGTAATGAAATTTTTTGATATGTTAATGGCATACTTATGGTTCAACATTACTCATGGATGGTTATTGGATTAATTGTATATCCATGGTGGACAAATTGTCTTATATGTCTTTATGAATATAGAAACTTTTAGTATTATATGAATGTTGATAATTTCATGAGCTGAAGAGTTGTTATATGATTATGTTTGGTAGTAATAGGTCTCTCTATGAACCTATTAATACAATTGTTTTCCACTTATTCGATACATCTATGAATTGGATGGCTCACAACCTCACTTGAGAATTTATACTATTTCATAGCGGAAGAGGATAATATTTATATTGTGTTAAATAAAGACTCAGATAACACTGATAGCAAGAATCCCCTCTAACTTTAGACCTTGTTCGAGGGTGGTCAACTACAAGAAAGATTGTGGTGTAGCTGGCCTATGGTTGGGTGGAGAGTTGAAGGTCGTGCTTCAGTTTCCAACCATTATAAGTTATTCAGGTAAGCATAATGACTTATGCATGAATGAACTATGGGTAATGACATTGTATGATATTTTAATGGCATACTTATGGTTCAAAATTACTCATGGATGGTTATTGGATTTATTGTATATCCATGGTGGATATACTGTCTTATATGTCTTTATGGATATGATAAACTTTTGGTAGTATATGAATGTTAATATTTTCATGAGTTGAAGAGTTATAATATGATTATGTCTAGTTGTAAGAGGTCTCTCTATGAACCTATTAATACAATTGTTTTCCACTTATTTGATACATCTATAAATAGGATGGCTCACAAACTCACTTGAGACTGTATACTATTTCACAAAGGAAGCGGATAATATTTATATTGTGCGTTAAATAAAGACTCAGATAAAGCTGATAGCCACTTACTTCAAGAGCAATGTGAGGATTCTATAATTATGCACACATGTATATTGTTGTGTTGTCTTGATCTTCACAAAACAATCATGATTTGAGATTTTCTTGTGAAATATGGCCTTTAGAGTTGTTTCTCTCTTCTTCTTAGGATTTGTTGTAAGTTAGGCCTATTGATGCCATCAAATCTCTTATTGTCTCGACACTTTTTGAAGTTCGATTTTCATAAATGGGTCCTTGTCCTTGGAACTTGGTGTTTTGGGAAAGTTCCCTACCCTAAGGAATTATGATATAATTCCTTGAATTTCATCCTTACAGGTTCTTTTAGAAATTCAGGTCTTATTCGAGACCAGATGGTATTTTGGTGGAATTTGTATCTAAGCTAGATACCTTTTTCCTATTTCAAGAGATAATTGCATCCAAATGTGTGAACAAGTGGATTTCCTATCTGATTCATGGATGCATCTAATGATCCAAGCATTTAGTTGTGCTCAAGTTGCGCATAAATGAAAAGTATTAGATAGGGATGGGACTAGATCCTCATTGAACATGTACATGATCTTGGAACCCGAGAGATCAGGGCATGTTGATAGTGGATGATAGTGTGCACTCGAATTTCGTTTGGATCTAGCTATACATGCTCATTGCATGATGCCAAAGGGAAGGAATTGGTGGGTCCCACGTTGAGCCCATGTGGAACCCTAACACTACTCACCACCTTTTTATCTTTGTCTAAGGTTGAGCACCGCAACGGTGATAGACTTGGGCAATATGACCTAGACGTGGAGGTGGGCCCCTTCTTAATGACTTGTTGAGTGAGGCGGAGACCATATGGGTATCACGTAACCTTACCACAACTTGCCCATGTAAGCTTGAGTGTGTAGTATAGGTGCGCTGATGAAGAAGCGATTGACCTGGTTGTGGTTCTAGTGTGCTTTCCACCGCCCAGCTCTCGCTACTGTAACCTATGTGTAGTGTAATTTGGAATGGGTGGTGGGGTGGAAATGACAAATGTTGTGAACTTTTGTGGTGCTAGGTTCATCAATTGATGAGATCTTCCCCCACTCTTTGGATTTCCCTTGGACCAGAGCTTGGAAAGATCAACAAACCTTATTCACTTTGGGGCCCCCCTTGTCTGCTAGGAGTTAATGAGAGAGGTGGGGTTCAACGTGGGGGTTCCCTCTGAGGGTCTCACATTTAAAAGGATGCCAACTCGTGGCTAAACAATTGTGGAAGCGGTTGATCAACGGTCTACATTCACCTCAGGGCCCCTCTTGGTCTTCCATGAGTTAATAGGGGGGGGCTGTCCAAAACCAAAAACCAATAGCGTAAACCCTCTTTGGCATTCGATAACTCACAAATGGACATAATGGGTAAATGTCGCCAACCATGATGGAGAAGGGATAGGTGGGTCATGCACTTGAGTTGTTGTGGCAACTCAATGTTGACATGGGCTAATATGATTGGTTAAACTTCAAGGGAGCATAACTTTGAATGTGGGAGTCAGATTGAAATAAAATTTTATCTCCAAAAAGATCTCGATGAGTTGAATGCAATGGTAGCATCAAATTTAATTCCGAAATCTTTGAAAAAGGAGGATTTTTGTAACCCCATCTTTGTAACATACCTTGGAGGTTGGGTTAATTCAATAAGTAACACCTTCCGCAGCCCGCGATACTTCAAGGGGGTGGGAGGGAATGTTACAAAGTGGTATCCAATTGAAAGTTCAACATTGGATCTGAAAAAGCTCAACATGTGCACACATGATGATTATAACATGGTAGTTTAAATGATATATAAACATGTATTGATTTTGGATTTACAACTGATATACTTACTAGTTTGAGTCTTGACAAATCGTTGATATGTTATTTTGTTCTCTAACCTACATACTAACTTGAGATTTGATGTTTTAGCCAGTTTCAAATCAACATGCTTAATACAAGTATACTAAGGTAATGTGTAAATATATTTGTGTTTGATTTAACTAACAACCATGTGTGTGCAACAACATAGAGAGAGAAAGATAAGAAGACACAAAATTCCAACAAATAAATAGAGAAAATGAGTAGCATAATGGCATAATATGACATGGACAAGTCCCAACATGATCAGGAAGAGGACTTAGTTGGGAAGAAGTTAGAGGAAAATTCCCCAGATTGGATTGATACTTTCAGGAGCTTGAGAGCAGAGTTAAGGCGTTGCAAGGCAAACAATGAAAATGTCATTAGAGCACAAGAAAAGCAAGCAAAGGTGAATGCAACGATTTTGAAGAGCTTATCAAACCTGCAAAGACATAATCAAAATGAGTTAGGTTCCAACTATCTAGGCAGGCACAAATATAAGCAAAGTCCATTGAAGATCTAGAAGTGGGGATTGGAGACCAATAGGGTAGGAAGAAACAAGTCAAGGAAAAGACATAGGCAAGTAAGTGAAGATAGATTAAGAGGAGAAATTGTTGGAAAAAGTAACTATGTTCGGTCTTCAATAATGTACTTGAGTCATTATGTAATGTACTTGTCAAAAGGATAAAGAAAATAATTTTTATTGTGACTTATTAAAGCATAAGTTTCATGCTTGGGTCACCATGTTTTAGGTCAAAATCCCCATTGAGGCTTCTAGGATTTATTTTGGGTCTATAAAATTATTGTGAATTTAAAGAGACCCTTCTTGGGCTTTTGAATTATGTAAAAAGGTTTAGTATTAAGTCAAATATGAATTCTGGAACCTCCACACCATGTCTGCTAAGAGAAGATCAAGTTGGCCTAAGGACCCATTCTACCCCACAAGAAGCCTATAAAAGGAAGGAATGTGAATTCATTTGGAGCATCATTTCTCATCTTTTCATCTATTGGGCAGTAGTGCGAAAATACTTTTTATGGGCATAAATGCAAACTGGATAGTTGGGAAAGTATGTTTTCGGGAAGCTGAAGTGAATGCGAGTTTGGGGGAGTCTAAGGAGAAGAGAAAAATTCAAATTTTGGTGGTAGTCTCACTCTATTTCATGCTCTGGATTGGGAGAACGAAGTATTCCAAGTTGGATTGCTGCCGGAAGTTGCTAGATGCTACATAGTCGAAGTTGCTGGGAAGAGGTAAATCTTTTGGAGGCTGACTTGGTGTGGAGGGAAGGTCTGGTCAAGGTCTAGGGTGAAGAGTCTCAAAGAATACCATTGAAAGGAATAATTACTTTGATTGGGTTTTCCCCTCGAGGGGGGTTTTTCCCTAGCATGTGCGTACATCTTGTGTTCATTGTTTTATGTGCTGCTACTTTTGGTAATTGCTTAATGAACTAAAAAAAAGAAGATATAAGGAATTTCACTAATAAGAAACATCACATATCAAGATCGAGAAAATATTTACTGCCTTTTTGATTTTCCAACATGGTTTCAGAGCTTTGGTGAAGAAGGAAGAATAATGCAGATACATTCAAAGACACTATCTCAGGGATGGAGTCTATTATACTTGAAGAGTATGTATAACTCTATCAAGGATGAGAACAAGATTGAAGGAACATATAACTTCAAATCCTGGAAGACAAGGATTGGCTTAATCCTTGCGAATAACAAGGTGCTAAATTTGGTAAAAGGAAATGTAAATAAGCCTACCGAATAAATTAATGATGCTGACAAAGCGAAATTCAAGGGTCTAGAATTGGTGGCTATGACTCTAATGGTAGAAGGGATAAAAGACAATCTTACACCATTCATAGCTAACATCGATCATGCTTAGGGTATGTATGAAGCCTTGTCGAAGCTGTTCATTATTAAGAACATTGGTTAAGTAGCAAGTCTCAACAGGTCCCAACAGTTGGAAGGTATATCCCACCTTTGAAGAATTATGGACCTCATGTAGTCAAGAAGAATTAAGGATCTCTATGGTTGCCAATCTCGAAGAAGTATCAAATTCTTATGTTTCTTATCATAAAGGAAAGAGGTCGAAGGGACCAAGGAAGAAAATTGACCTGTTTAAGATAGAGTGCTATCAATGTCATAAAAAGGGTCACTATAAAAGTGACTATCCCGAGAATCCGAGGAACAAGAAGGGAGGAAGAGATCAAGCCAAATTTGCTAAAGAAGGAGACTCAAAGAAAACTAAGTCTGAAGAAATTGACATTAGGTACTTAAACTATTAAGTCCTTTTCTTGTAGTTTTATATATCTTGTTTTATATGTTTTAGAATTTTTAGGAAAAATACATTTTTTATTATTTCTGTAAGTTTGTAGGTATCCCTCTAGCGTTGGAGGGAGCTTCCAACAACTACCTAAGATAAGTATCCTATGTATTTTCAATTTTGGGTTCATGTAATCATCTAGTTCTGATTATATTAAAAAAATAATCACATTTCTCCCTCTATTGTCTAGATTAGGGAAAACACCCACAAGAAGGAGGATCTCTCAAGACAAGGTTAGTCAAGAAACAAAGGTATGCTTTGAATTCATTTATTGAAAAGATTATTCATTTGATGATCTATTACTGACCTTGTTATGACTAGCAATATTGAATCCTAGTGATTCTTCTTTGGGTGATTCATCTCTTAATAAATCTACCCACCCCACTCTTATCTGATTTGGTAGAACCCTAGACAGGTTCTGGAAAACCCTAACCGAAGGGTATGCTATTGTGACCCTAAACTAATTAGGGATATTATGAAATGCTAGTTAAAGTCTTTATTGATTATTTCATGTTTATGATTTTGTTATGATCAGGAAACCCTAACGTATTAGGATGGAATGATAAGATCTAAAATTCAAGAACCTTTGAAATATAGGGTTTGCTATGTTTCCACATTGGAACCCTATCTCATTGGGCTTTGGTGGAATGTGTGTTCTACATTGGAACCCTAGCTCATTAGTATTTGGTGGAATGTGTGAGAGAGACCCTTATATTGTCTTAGAATTGATTTATTTGGTATGTGGGTGTTGTCTAATAAAACTAGTGTAATCAAAATGATTATGTGTCTAACTCTTATTTGATATTGTTGTGAAGTTGGGTTTGACTAACACATGATGTGAAATGTATGTTTCATGATGATGAAATCTAGGCATATAGAGATATGTTATTTTGGTTTAATCCCTGGCTTGGTCTAGGTAAGATGTATTAATGTTATTGGACGTATGATATGCTTATGTATGGTTATGAATTCCTAGATATGTGTGTTGACCTAGTCATTGATGGTCACGAGTCTTAGAATTTAATGAGGTCCTTTTCTGAAATTCTAGGATGTTGATATTTGGAAATATAGGGTGTTATAGTTAAACCCTAGTAGTGACATTGTCTAGTGTGAAATATAACAATCTGATATTTATGCATGAAAGGACTATTGAGATTGGAAAACTAAGGTTTTGGAATTAAAACTTATTCAAAGTTAAATCTCTGGAATATGATGATCTGAGATTTGTATAAGATTGTTGAATTTATAAAAATGGAAATCTAGGGTTTGTAAGTAACCTTAGTAGTAGTTGGTCATATTAATGAACGATTTATGGTTGATTGAAAATCTAGGGGCTTGGATCTAACCCTAGTGGAAGCTGGTCAGGTTGATAACTAAGCTGTGATTGAATTTGATTGATTTGTTTGTATGAAATCTAAGATTTATATGAATCCCTAATAAGAAATCTAACATATGTATTTTGAAAGGTTGTTAGATGCTTTGAATATCTATATTTGTTTTGAAATGTTTCTAGGGTTTTCTATATGTTGTATTAAGGTATGTTATACCTTTGGAAGACATATTGAAACCCTAAAAGGAGTGAATGATCTTATGAAGGAGTCTAGAGTGTATAAAGTCCCTAGCAAGATGTTGAAGAACATATATCTCTTGTTTATAATTAAGTCCGGGTATATGATATGAATAAAGTTGAAATGATTTTGTGATTATGATATGGATAACATCACGCTTCTATAGTTTTGGTTGTACTTTCTAGTTAAGTTGTGCATGTACACAATCTTCAACTTGGTGAAGATGTGATGAGAATGATGGGGATGATGATAAATCTGATGAAATGGTGTGAAGCCATGAAAGATTTTCCAATGTTGAAAAGAATAAGTTGATCTCCTAGAGGAAGCATGTATAGAAGGGATCTCCCTAATATTAAGAGGGAGTTCAAATAAAGAGGTGCTTCTTGGTTGAGAGGGAGTGACATATATGGTTCGCTGCTTCATGTGTCATCATACACTAGACCAGGACTAACAACCATAAGTCTAAGTGAAGGCCATGAGCAGGAAAAGGAAATTAGAGAATGCATTTTGTAGTGCTTCTGAAAGAAGGAAAGCAGGATTTGATTGAAGAATATGTTGCTACATCTGAAGTACGAAGGAAAACATATGATCAAGGAATATTCTATCAAAGATTCAGTTGATAGTCCTACTATGAAAATATAAGAAGCAAAATCGGTTATCTCTAAGACCTTGAAGGTTTGTATTTGATTATGTACACGTGAAAGTATATTATTGATTATGGTTGTGTTCATACATGTGAATCTCTCAGACGATTTGATAGCATGCTAGTTACCAATCAATTTGATTGGGAGAAATTTGTTATTCTTGATCTACTGTGTTAGGTCCCTATACTACTAGTGTAACCCCTTATTGTTATTAGGGCAACCCCCTTATTATATTGTTGTGCCCATGTAGTCCCCATATTGTTATTATTGTGCCCTTACATTATTATTGTTATGCCGACTATGATTATATTATGACCCCTTAGATTCCTATATATAGAAAGGAGGTATTTTCATTTGTATCATCAAAGAATTGTTCATTTGTGTAATGTAAAGGAGGTTTCCCCCTCTAAGAGGCTTATTTATAAGGCGTTGATCTATCTTTTCTATATTTTTGTGAGCTAGTTTCATAACATTTGGTATCAGAGCTTTGGATTCTAGGGTTTCGCTGCTCCAAACAGGTCAACATGGAATTTTCGTTATAACTTTTTTTATACGACATTTAGAAGGTAAAAAAAAACCCATTTGAGGCGAGATCTCATTGAACCTCGGGTCTGAATTTCAGATTTATATTTGTTATATTTTCGGAGATACGGTCCAAGACATTTAGGGTTTCTGCAGGCCCCCAAATTACATTCCAAACATGTGACCTTGGGAAAATCATCACAACTTTCCTTTTGAGCATCAGATTGAAGTTTCGTAAGAAGTTACAGAAAGAAGACGGCCTGTAGATTTCCTTATATTAGTTCCAAGTACGAAGGTTGAAATAGTGACACGTGGCACTTTGTACAAGTTCGATCTTCTAAAAAGGTATATAATTAGGTCATCTTGGGAGATTATGAATAAATCTTTCTTGGAGAATCAAATTTCGACCAACTAATGGCATTGGAAAGAGGACGCAGAGGGATACTGCAGGTAGTAATTTGATAGCTGAAATATCAAAAATTACAAAGTTACACTTGTTTCAAGATTGAGCTCCTAAAATCACGAAAACGTGATATGAGGAATTTTTATGGCAAGGATCCAGTAAATTGGATACTACAGATGGAGCAATATTTTGATCTACATGAGGTGAAACTGTTACAAAAGGTACATATTGCATCTTTCTATTTAGAACTGAATCAATTTTTATGGTATGAAGGGCTTTGTTCTCGTAAACCACTTGTCACTTGGTCAATTCATGGAGGAAATGATAGCACATTATGTCGATACAAAGAGAAACACCCTCTTTAGCCAATTAATAAATCTCAAAAAAAGGGTTCAATGGCATAGCACATTGAGGAATTTCAAAAATTGAATATAAGGGTAAATGATATTCCAGAGAAGCAAAGGATTGATGTCTTCATATTGACTTTAAAGGATAACATTCAACATGAGGTTCGTCTTTGGGAACCTAATTAATTGGAGAAGGCATTCAAGTTGGCAAGAAAAAATGAAAGTGGAATTATGGAAATAAGGAATCCCACCACTCACAAATATAAATATGCAAGTGTTTTTTCTCCTAGCCTTCCACAACCTACAAGGTTTACACCACAACAATTGGAAGAAAAAAGAGAAATAGGGCTTTGTTACATTTATGATAGCAAATACACTAAAGTTCATAAATGTGCTGAGAAGAAATTATTTTACATAGATTGTGACGAGGAGGAAGAAAAGGATCAAGAAACACCAAAATAAGAGGATATACACCAAGAACCAACCCCAAAGAAAGAAGAAATGAATCCTACCATATCTTCTAAATCATTGGCAAGAATTACCACTCCTCAAACTCTCAAGATAGAAGGACATATCAAGAAGAAAAAGGTTCAAGAAGTGAAAGATCACATTGAGAAAGAAGAAATGAATCCAATCATATCTTGTAATGCATTGGCTGGAATCACCACTCCTCAAACTATCAAGATAGAAGGACATATCAAGAAGAAAAAGGTATAAGTGTTGATTGATTCAGGTAGTACCCATAATTTTATTCATTGTAAGATAGCCAAGGAATTAAATTGCTTCCTATACCCAACACCAAAGTGTCAAGTGATGGTTGCAAGTGGAGGAACCATAAATTGCTCAGGAAAGTGCCATAATATCAAGCTGTCCATGGGAGAATATGTATTGAATAGCCCAATGCTTTGCATTCCAATGGGTGATGTTGATGTTGTACTAGGAGTCCAATGGCTACAACCCTTGGGTACAATAGCTTTTAATTTTCAAGAACTTTTCATGAAATTTTTTTCGAAAGGAAAGGAATTTGAATTAAGGGGTATCACAGGGAAACCAAGAAATATAATCAGCTCTAACGGAATGATAAATCTTCTAAAGAAAGAAAAATGAGGCGTAATTTCACAATTATGTTCGCTAGAGGTTCCCACATCGAAATCATCTATTTCTCCAGGTCTCCAAAAAGTCTTGGAAAATCATTCCAAGGTATTTGAGACTCCCAAAGGCCTCCCACCTATTTGCGATCATGATAAGTCTATTCATTTGATTCCATGAAGTGTTCCTCCAAACATCAGCCCTTACAAATATCCCTATGCCCAAAAGAGTGAAATTGAACATATGGTCGTAGAAATGCTAGAGGTTGGTATAATTCAACCTAGTCAAAGTTCTTTCTCTGCTCCAGTAGTATTGATGCACAAAAAGGATGGGTCATGGCGCATGTGTCCAGATTATAGAGAGATCAACAAACTCACAATTAAAGATAAATTTCCCATTCCTGTCATTAATGAATTATTGGATGAATTGCATGGATTAATTTACTTCACTAAGTTTAATCTTCATTCAGGATATCATCAAATAAGAATGAAGAATGAAGACATTTCAAAAACAACATTTTTGAAGAAAGATGCATTTTCATGGACTCTAGAAGCAACAAAGGCCTTTGAACATCTTAAAGAAGCAATGTGCCAAGCACCGGTCTTAGCTACCCCAGACTTCACAAAAACCTTTATTGTGGAATATGATGCATCGAGAAATGGAATTGGTGATGTTTTAAATGAAAGAATAAAGACTACATGCACTTAAGAAATGGTGACCTTACATAATGAGAAGATCCCAGTTCAAACAATATTGTTAGAACTTGACGAAGAAGGAAAAATCATATGGGAACCTGGAGCAGTCACAAAAACAAGAACCCGACAGCTACGAAATCGATCAATTTCAGAGTATCTCATCAAGTGGAAGAACTTACTGGCTGAAGATTCCACATGGGAAGACAAGAATTTTATACATAAGCATCTAAAACTACTCAAGTGTTGAGTACAATACTTTTTGAAGGAGAGGGGCATGTTAGGTCCCTATACTACTAGTGTAACCCCATATTATTATTAGTGCAACCCCCTTATTATATTGTTGTGCCCATGTAGTTCCCATATTGTTATTATTATGCCCCATAGAAGCCCACTATTGTTATTATTGTGCCCTTACATTATTATTGTTATGTCAACCTTGATTATATTATGACCCCTTAGACTCCTATATATAGAAAGGAGGTCTTCTCATTTGTATCATCCAAGAATTGTTCATTTGTGTAATGTAAAGGAGGTTGCCCCCTCAAAGAGGCTTATTTCTAAGGCGTTCATCTATATTTTCTATATTTTTGTGAGATGGTTTCCTAACATACTGGATCAAGGAATGTTGAGGCATTGTGAGTAAAGCATTTCCTCGGAGGACATTTGGTTGACACATTGTGTTAATGTCTAGAAATTGGAAAGGTGATGTTGATCAAAGAGCTCTGTTTTGGATACACACCTGAATTTTTGGGTTGATGGTTAGTAAGTAAGCCCAATGGTACTTAGAGGGGTTGAAAGCTTAAGTCCATCTCAGTCCCACTTGGATAGATTTCCTTGGTCGGGAATCTAGTCCATGGCATTGTAATGCCTAAACTGATTGATTGGTTGGATAGATTTCCTTGGTTAGGAATCTAGTCCATGGCATTGCGGTGCCTAAATTTATTGATTGGTTAGATAGATTTCCTTGGCCAAAAATCTAGTCCATGGCATTACGATGCCTAAATTTATTGACTGGTTGGATAGATTTCCCTGGCCAAGAATCTAGTCCATGGAATTGCGGTGTCTAAAGTTCTTCACGATTCATATAGTTTGAGATTTTCCATTGTCTATGTACATTATGAATACCTCCCCAGTTAAGAGGGAATGTTGGAAAAAGTAACTATGTTCGATCTTCAATAATGTACTTGAGTGATTATGTAATGTTCTTGTCAAAAGGATAAAGAAAATAATTTTTATTGTGACTTATTAAATCATGGGTTTCATGCTTGGGTGACCATGTTTTAGGTCAAAAACCCCATTGAGGACTTCTAGGATTTATTATGGTTCTATAGAATTATTGTACATTTAAAGAGACCCTTCTTGGGCTTTTGAATCATGTAAAAAGGTTAAGTATTAAGTCAAATATGAATTATGGAACCTCCACACCATGTCAGCCTAAGGACCCATTCTACCCCACAAGAAGCCTATAAAAGGAAGGACTACAAATTCATTTGGAGCATCATTTCTCATCTTCTCATCTATTGGGCAAGAGTGCGAAAATATTGTTGCTGTGCAAAAGTGCAAAGTGGATAGATGGGAAAGTATGTTGTTGAGAAGCCGAAGTGAATGCGAGTTTGGGGGAGTCTAAGGAGAAGAGAAAAATTGAAATTTTGGTGGTGATATCACTCTATTTCGTGCTCTGGATTGGAAGAATGAAGTCTTCCAAGTTGGATTGCTGCCGGAAGTTGTTGGCTACTGTAAGTTGCTGGGAAGAGGTCAATCTTTTGGAGGCTGAATTGGTGTGGAGGGAAGGTCTAGTCAAGGGTGAAGAGTCTCAAATAATACTATTGAAAGGAAGAATTACTTTGACTGGGTTTTCCCTTTGAGAGGGGTTTTTCCCTGACATGTGCCTACATCTTGTGTTCATTGTTTTAAGTGTTGTTGCTTTTGGTAATTACTTGATGAACTAAAAAAAGGGAAGATATAAAGAATTGCAATAATAATAAACATCACAAGCAATTATCAATATCAAGAAAATATTTACTTCTTTTCTGATTTTCCAACATGAATTCCACTTAGCACTCTGGAAGGAAAGTCAAGCAACCTTGATTGGTCATTAGATACTACAACCAGAAGTCACCATCATAGAAGGAGAAGTGGGAAGAGCTCAATGCTGGTAGAGTTCAAGAAATCAAAGTCCCATATCTTCAATGGAGAGATAAATAAGGTTGAAGAGGCAAAATCTTGGCTGTTGGGAATAAATAAATACTTTAGAGTGCATGACTTCTTTGAAAATGTGAAGCCTAGAGTAGCGATTTTTAGCCTGAAAGGAAAAGCTGATATATGGTGGGAGGATTTTAGAAATGTTAAGGACATTAGGGAGAAGGAAATTTCATGGAGAAATATTGAGAAATAATTCCAAGAGAAGTAATTGTTTGAAAGGTACTATGATAACAAAGTTAAAGAATTCCACAAGCATAAGATAGTGCAACTTACTGCTAATGAATGCACTAACAAATTTTTGGAGCTACTGAGGTATGTGCCATATATCAAAGATGAGAATGTGAAGATTCAAAGGTATCTCACTAGTTTATCACAAGCTTATCGAGACAATATTGAATATGATGAGCCAAGAACATTAGAGGACACTCTTTGAAAGGCCAAATATTGCTATGAGTAGTCCAAACACAAAGTTGAGTTCTAAACAAATTGGAAAAAGAAAGATAAGGCCAAATTTAGGTGAAAAGGGTTGAAATCCTTAAGATATAAGCAAGGAGGGAGGAATGATAATTTCACCACTCCTTCCAAGAGAAAGTGTCAACAAAAATCCACTATTGCTAACAGAAACTAGCCCACTAAACCAACAAAAGAATAGGTTGAGGGGTTTAGGGAAGGGCCCATATAGTGTTGGACATGTGGAGAGAACCATATGTAGGGGAATTGTCCTTAACAATAACATAATTGCACAAAGTTGTACAATGTGTAAGAGGTAACAATAGTGAATAATGTGGCTCAAAGTATATCAGGAATTTACGCTATATTAGACAATAGGTAGGTAGACCATCAAGATTTAGCAGTTGAGATGGAAGGTATGGTCGTTAACCAACTTATTTCAATTTTAACTGACGTAGGTTCTAATTTTAGTTATATCATGCCAAAAGTGGTAGAGACATGTGCTCTGCAGAAGAAAACACATGAGAAATTGTGGCTAGGTCAGTTGGCCACGAGAATCAAAAGACAGGTGACAAACATAGTGGAGTCATGTCCTATGACAATAAGAAACATGTATACTGTATATGCTCTCAAACTTTTATTGTTGGGATCATATGATGTTCTGATCAACATGAATTGGTTAGCAACCCATAAAACCAAAATTGATTGCTTTAATAAGTCGTTGGAGTAGCTCGACCCTCAACGACGATGGTAAAGAAGTGACACTGCAAAGGATAAAGAAGTCTATCATGCTCAGGAAAAATATCAACATTGCAAGTGAAAATTTGAAACAACAAGGGGTGTGCATTGTATGCAATCAAAGTGACTAGTGATCTAGAAAACAATGAGGCCAAAATGGAAGTTCACTTGGTGTTAAAGCAGTTTAGTGATGTATTTCTAGAAGAAATACCGAGGTTATCACCTAGGAGGGATATTGACTTTACTATTGAATTGATTCATGTGATAGTGCCAACCTCGAAAGCTCCATATGATATGAGTACACTAGAACTAGTGGAATTGAATATGCAACTGAAAGAGATGTTGGATAAAGGATACATTAGACCCAACGTGTCACCCCGGGGAGATCTAGTGTTGTTTGTAAAGAAGAAGGTATGATGTGGATGTGCATTGATTACCGACCACTGAATAAAGATACAATAAAGAACAAGTACCGACTATCCAAGATTGATGACTATTTTTATTAGCTTAGAAGAGTTGTAGTTTTCTCAAAAATAGATTTCAGATCTGGGTACCATCAGGTTCAGATTGAGGATGAAGACATCCACAAGACAACCTTCAGGGTGAGATATGGACAATATAAGTTTGTAGTGGTGCCATTTGGGCTCACAAATGCGGCAACCACATTTATGTGCTTGATGAACAACATCCTTAGACTATATTTGGACAAATTTGTATTGGTTTTTGTGGATGACATCCTAGTTTACTCAAAAACCAGATAAGAGCATGAAGAGCATCTAAAAGCAGTGTTGTGACTCCTAAGGGAGCATAAATTGTATGACAAACTTATCAAGTGTGAATTATTCCAAACATAAGTTCAATACTTGGGGCATGTCATTTAAAAAGGAGTGGTTGTGTACCTCAAAAATATCAAGGCCATAATGGAGTTGCCCACTCCCCGAAATGTCACAATGGTCATATCCATCATGGGGTTGCTTGAATATTGCTGACGGTTCATTCGAAATTTTTACAAAGATCAGGCATCCAATCATGAACTTGTGAAGAAAAGGAGTCAAATTTAAATGGACATTAGAGTGTGTAACCATTTTTTAGTAGCTTAAGAAATTACTCACATGTGCACCTATTTTGAGAATAGCAAACCCAGAGGAATTTCTGGTTTGTACAAATTATTGTAAGGAAGGACTAGGTGGAGTTTTGATGTAAGAAGGACATGTGGTTTGTTATGTGTCGAGGAAATTAAATGAACATGAAAAAAACTATGTCACTCATGATTTGGAACTTGGAGCAATAGTGCATGCATTAAAAATGTGGAGACACTACCTGCTTGGGCGAAAGTTTGTGCTGATGTCAGACCATGGAAGGCTGAGATATTTGTTTGATCAACCCAAATCGAAGGATAGACAAGCTATATAGTTGGCCTTGATCAATGAATTTGATTTTTAGATAAATCACATTAAAGGCAAGGAAAATAAGGTAGCAAATGCACTCAATAGAAGTCTAAAAGTGGCTCATTTGGTAGCCGTGAGCACTTGTGAAGTTGACATCAAGGAAAGGATCAAAGAGACATTGCTTCGGAATGAGCGTTACCAACATATGAAGGAATGTTTGAAGGAGCCATAGGGATCAATGAGCAAGAGTTACAAGCTCACTCATGATGGTATGTTGCTGTTCATAAACATAAAGTATGTACCTTGTGTAGCTAACTTAAGGAAGCTCACCATGTATGAGTTCCATAAGAGCCCTTAGGTCATCTTGGTTATCAAAAAATGATAACAACAATAAATAAATGTATTTATGGCCAAAATTGAAGAAGGAAGTTGCTGAATACATTTCCAAGTGTCTAGAATGATAACGAGTCAAAGTAGAATGCAAAAATACAATATGATTGCTACAACCAATCCAAATTCCTGAGTGGAAGTGGGAAGTCATATATATAGACTTCATTATAGGATTACCAAAAACAACAAAGCAACATGTTTCCATTATGGTGGTAGTGGACAAGTTGAGTAAGGAAACTCACTTCATGGCTATCAAGTCCACCCCCAAGGCCATTGAGATAGCTTAGATGTTCATGAAGGAAATATTGATATTACATGGAATACCTAAGAAAATCATCTCAAATTGGGATGCCAAGTTCACTTCCAATTTTCAGAAGGCATTTTTTGTTAGTTTTGGAACCCAAATAGCTTTTAGTACCACATATCATCCTTAGACATATGGCCAAATGGAAAGAGTGAACAAAATTATATAGGACATGTTGAGAATGTATGCCATTCATAAACCAAAGAAGTGGGAAGATTTCCTACCATTATTGGAGTTTGCATACAATAATGGGTATTGGGTGTCAATGAAGATGAGTCCTTTCGAAGAAATATATGGCCGAAATTGTAACACTCCTATTAGCTAGGATGACCCAGTGAACAAAGTGGTTATTGGACCTAATATGTTGAAAAAATGGAGCAAGAAGTAATCAAGATCATGGAGAAACTAAAAACAACACAAGATAGGAAAAAGATTATGCAGACCAACATAGAATGCACAAATAATTCTAAGTGGGACAACATGTGTATCTCCGTATCGGACCAAGGAAGAGTTCACCGTTAAATATTTTTCTAATTTTCTTGGCTTGGCCATCGACCAGGCCAAGCAGGTTAGAAAAAAGAGAGGAAAAGAAATAACTATTTTGAACGAAATGAACAATACGATTGACTGGATTTTTTTTTATCCAACTGAATAATTGAAATATTCATTATAGCTTGGAAAGGTGTTCTATCCTTGAAAGGTGTCACTAAGGCTAGGAACACAAAGAAATGAATCATCTCCAAGCCCATATAATTTTTTAAAAGTTTCACCTAGGGAAAATTTCTCAATTAAGTTAATTAGTGATTTTTAAATATTTCCTAAGTTAAAACTTAGGCAAACTGGTTAATTAGTTTGCATTAGTTGATATTTCACTCACGAAAAGCTTAGGAAGAACTATGTTAATGGAAGCAACAATAGTGGCCTGAAGGGCGAGGATGACGAGAACTTGAAAAATTTTGAAAATTGGAGGGTGCAGGCACTAACATGTTTAGTGCACCCAAATGCATAAAAAGGGCCAAAAATTGCATTTCAGGGCATAATTATTGGTCCAAAAGGTGCATTTTGTTCTCGAAGATCCTGCTCAGCAGATCTATTGCAGTCTGTGTCGTCTCTTGCGTGAATGGTACATGTGACTTACAAAAAAGATGCGGAAACCCAATAGAAGCAAGAATTTTCCAGCAAAAGGAAAAAATCTAAAAATAGAAATGAGAATTGAGAGAAAAAAAGAAATTATGAAAAACACTTAAAATTGTTGAAACAACAGTCACCAAGGTTTTGAATTTCTACACTAGGGGAGTCACCATTTGTTAGTTTAAAGTTTTCAGAAAGGTGTACCAAAAATGCTTCACTTTAGTTGTTGGTGACAAGAAACCCTAACAACAAAAATGGTTGTATCTATGCTTCAGATCTGCGACAAAATATTAGAAAAGCCGAGTAGAAAAGTTATATTATGCAAACATAAACATAGAAAAACAACAATAATGTGTAACAACCCAATGGAAAATGAAAATGATTATTTTTTATTACTGAAAATAATACGCATGATGAGGAGAGTTTGTAGACTTGGGTATGTAAATCCCTCTCTGTGGGATGGGTCTTTTTTGACCTTGTGCTTATGTAGGATTCAAGTCTCTCTCAATATATGTGTGCTATGGGAAAAAGATGGTAGTGAAGGCTTGAAATCAATATGGGAGCTCAAAAGTCACACGATGATAATGGGGATCATGAGGATGGTCATAGTGAAGAGTGAGGAGAAAAATCTCCTCTTTATAACAAAAAATTGAGATAGATTGAGATTTAGAGAATAATAAAATATTATTGACTAAATTAAAATCTAGTTGTTGTGAATATTTTATTATATTTTTTGAGAGGGAAAAGGTATTTGAAATAGTCAAATATATTTATTTAGAAAATGGTTAAAGTAATTTACAAATAAAATATAATCTATTAATTACTTTATGGTTATTAAGTCAAATTTGAATTAGAAACAATGATTTAATAATGACTTTAATAATTATTTCAAGAGAGAAATAAGGGAATAATAAATAATAATTTATTTATTTAATTATTCCTAAGTGGTTAAGTAAAAAATGTTTAGAAATAATCATTAAATAATTTTTTTGAAAGAATAGTAAATAAATAATGATTTATTTAATTATTCTGATGAGTTTTTTTAGGTTTTAATGAGAAATAATTTAGAAAAATGGTTCACTAAATTATTTCCTAAGGTGAAAGTAGGTTTTAATATGTAAAAGCCCATCCTACATGGTGCATTTTGATCAACCTAGTAAGACATGGCTAGGTGATAATTTTTTTGGGTGATAACACTTCTTTTGCACCAACACAATTAGACTCCCACAAGTTGAGATCGGTCGAATGTGAGCTGTTGCCCACCATTTTGTGGGTGATATCCCTAGGAGAATATTTCTTTCTCCAATATGGTCCTCAATCGGCAGCTAGCATCCCCTTGCAGCCACCAGTTAGCTCATTGTGCCATTTCTCTGCCACCTGAGCCAGCCATGTGGTCCCTGACCCATTTGCCATGATCATATGTTTGAACATGGGCCTCCCGAACCTAATGGTATGCCTTGTTATTCGGTAATTGAGTACTGTAGTTTTCTTACCATGGACACCTATAAGCATGGATTAATGGGGGGATTCAACAAGAAGAATGGGCTAGGTATGTGCTCTTGTTTCCTAGACCCCTTTTGGATGTTAATTTTGGATTCTAGTTTCGTGGGATATTTTTTACTGACCATTTGGCTTTAGGGATGGTATTTCATGGGAAACCTTGATTTTGGTTGTGTGGTACCACTCCCTTATCCACATATATTACCCACCTTTCCACTCATTACTTCCCCATTCATCATTTCTCCCACCCGGGTTCACATTCCTCCACTAGGTCCACATAGGGCTAGCTTACCCATTCCCTTTGCCCACACCTTGGATTACACCTGGAATGATGCTACGAAGGTTGATGCAACTAAAAATACAAGTAAATTCATATTTGGCCACATTCAATAGGAAAATGTACCATAAAATGCAAAAGATGGCCATGACAAACACATTTAACGCGTGGGCAAAAGAGAATACATGAGCTCTACACCATAATCATGGTGGTTCCTACAAGTTCTATGAGCCTCCTTCATCATATAGGAACCCATCATTTTCCTAGCCCCTGGTGGGTAGTGAACTGCGCTACCCTAAAAAGGGGTATTTGCTACTATATCTCATACATCATGCTCTTACCCCTTGAGGCCCAAGCAATTAATCAAAGAAAAGACAACAAAAATAAAAATACATATAAATAAGGGTGGAAAAATTAAGGCGAGGCACCTCATATACGACGATTTCTCCCTCCTATACATTAGCTACCTTTGCACCCCAACATGTGGCCTAGGGATGCCCCTTCTCATCCCCTACTTCATTCACCTATCTATCACATACCACCACCCTTTAAAGGACGTACCTTGAATGTATTATCCCCTTTAGAAGTAGAAACCACCTAATAGGATACTTGGTTAACTCCACTGGGAGTTTGGGAGACATTGACACATCCCAAAGCCCATTATGGAAGGGCGAGCCATTATGAATCCCCCACCTATGGTCCATGGTTAGTAAGCTCATTTACTCAATTTCTCTAATGACTTATTGTACTGGAAGGCTAGGGGACACAGTGGATCTTATGCAAGATTGTGGATGGTCTCCATCTTGGGTTGGTCTTCCTATACAGGGTCCTAATCTCCAGAGTGATACATTGACACATGTAGGGTGTGCCTTGAGAGCCATGGGCCTCCAAAACAATAGGCAACACTCCTTGGATCCTGAGGATATTCAGAGATTGCTCAAGATTCACCTATTGAACAAGGAATATGAACCTGATTCACCTTTGCGCAACTGGCCCCACGGATGTACCATGCACTTGGAAGCTGACCCAGGACTTGTAGGATGGTGTGGCATCACCTACACCATCACCAGGGCCCTTGCAAATGATCTACATGCATCTTCAACTCATTTGCAGACCCATGAGGTTATTATTGTGCCTCCACACCCATTGGGAGCACCACATGTTTATTTTTTGGAGAACAAGGGGCCAACCCCTTGTCCATCACTTTTTAGGGTCTTGTTCTTCATTATGGCACCTATGGACCTCATCAAGCCATTTGGAGGGCCCTACGACATGTACTATTTGTCATATGATCTCTTAAGAGGCTTATGATTTTATTTGTGAGCCACTTTGATGGGCTTGTCACAAAAAGTTAGGTTATTATCACATTATTTTATTTTTGGGGCTTATGTAGGATTAGGAGACTAATTCAAACTGCTCATTAGTGTATAAATACAAGTGAGATGAGTTCATTTGCTCATCATCACTTTGGATTGGATCTCTTCTCTCTCTTGAGAATTTCACACTTTTTCTTGGAGCATGAATGGGATATTTATGGATGAATTTTGATGTGTGGATTTGGTTTATCTTGTCTTGGAGCTTCTTTCTTGTCAAATTGTGGATGGTTGGATATATTCTATTACATGTAAGTACATGATTTTAGTTTTATTCTTGTTTGTCATATACATTGGATTGAGATTTTTGCTATTTTTAGGGCTAATTGCTACATGAATTTACTACTTTAAATTGTGGATTTTTGTCTCTATTATAACATCTCTCAATGTATGGGCCATGTAATGTGAACTAAATATCCTAGGGGTAATTATATTAAATAATTGACCTTGATAAGCCATCACCTTTTGCACATCGAATTATAAAAGCTGCAAGATTGTTTCCCTTTGACTTATAAGGATAGCGAAGTAGTCTTGAGGCCTCCTTAACCAAGAACCAAAGGTCCTCACTCATATTTATCATAGATTCCATTCTCCCAATACTAAGGCACTAATCTACAGTGGTCACCTAAAATCAACTTCTTTTCGCCTTTCCCTAGGTCTAGCCAAGTTAAGTCACCTAGGGCATCATTTTCCCGTGAACTATCCCTCCAAAAAGTTAGATCTTCTAGCCTCTCATGTGCTGGTGTCTTCTCAAGACCTCCTCCAAATTTGAGGTCGTTCAAACAGTGGAGTTGTGAACTCAACTCACTATTTTATCAAACATGCCCAATGTGCTTATGATTCTAGCTAGTATAAATTTATCTAAGCCTCCTTTTCCTTGTAGTAATTCTCCTTATAGGATCAAGTATCTCCTTCTATATTATAGAGTCAATCAAGTGATCCATAATTTGCTAACGCTTCCTTGCAATGGAAGGTTTTTGAGACTTACAAAGTGTTACATCTAAAGCATCCCTTGGCTTTCTCCGAAACAACATAGCTCATCATAGTGGAGATCATGGAATACCATAAGTCTCTTATGTCATAACAATAACCTATTTTCTATGTGTTATGGCTCGACAACCATCATCCATCCTTCTTGGGTAGATCCATCATTTTCCCTGTATCGTGCACGTACAACCATGAGATATCATCATAACAATTTTAGTTAAAATAATTTTCAATTATGTTTTCACATAGATGTCAAACTCCACTTGTTAATTTCAGATTTGTCTTATAAAGGAAATAATATTTAATAAGTATGAGGTTTCTCCTCATAATATGTGGCTCTTGCAGTAGTAGGCAACACCAGGTCTTTATTATGGACTTACACTCATTGCTATATCCAAGAATGTTTAATTTGCAAGCTAAACTTACACTCAACCAAAGAAATGTGAGTATTCATGTATATAATTTTATCAGTGCAATATTTTAGTAGCTTACAAATCTCAAAATTTCTACACACCATAATTTCCATCACTTTCCACTACCAGCCATATCAAACAAAATGAATAAATCATTAATAATATGTGCATTATCCTCACAATGATTTTTACACAAGATTTTCCCAATATTTTTGTGTTGGAAACTTCTTTCCCTAACCATACCATACCCAAGTATCAATGACATATGTGCCTTCCATCATGCTTTTATCACTAAGGATATAGAATATACTTGAAGAAACTTTTACCCAATTACCAAATTACATCATTCAATTCCAAGAAATTAATAAGCTCAAGTAGCAAGTTCACATTACTTTTCTTAAGGGACAATTAGTGAAGTGATGAATTAGAAAAAGTAAAGCCATATCTAGAGGGATATACTAAATATCATAAACATTAGTTGTAGGAATTGTTGTAAGCATATATAGAAGTGTTTTAGGATCCTAAAGGGTTACCACCTAAAAGGGAAGTCAATATTGAGATACATTTTTTTCCTAACTCCCCATTTCCAAATATTGTATTGTATATACAATCCATCTTAGAAGTAGATGAAGTGAAGAAATAGTTGTAGTAGTTGCTAGAGTAGGTAGTAATTTGATCTTGAAATTAACCTTGTGGGTCACCTATCATAATAGTATCGGAGAAGGATGGGACATGGAAAATGTGTATTGATTACAGAGCTTTGAACAAGATCAATCTCAAGAATCAATACCCTCTACTTAGATCAATGATTTGTTAAATTACTTGAAAAACAAAAAGTACTTCACCAAGTTGGATCTCAAATCTAGATACCATTAGGTATGATTTAAAGAAGAAGACACCTAGAAGACTACCTTCAAAATAAGGCAACATCTACATCAATGGCCAATAATGCCTTTTGGTTTACGTAATTCACCTACGACATTTATGCATTTAATGAATGTCATATTGTGTCCCTTGTTATATTCATTGTTGATAGTGTGCTTAGATGATGTATTGAATCATAACTTTACTTGGGAAGAACATATCTCACATCTCATGCAAATGTTAGAGACTAAGAAATAATCAATTACTAGCTAACCTTGATAAGTGTGAGTTTGATAATTAGTTATTGGTGTATTTGAGGTATGTGATTGATAGATTTAAACTCAAGATAATTTGTGTGAAGATTGAGGACATCCTTTGGTGGTGATTTCCTACTAATAACACTTAATTAGGAGTTTTGTTGTGGAAATAAAATACCTATAGAAGTTTATTACATCCTGATTAGTTATATTTGCACCACTTCTTGCCATAAATGATAGTGGAAATAGTTTCAAATGAGGTAAAAATCAACAAAAATATTTTCATGAGATGAAACACAATATTAGTCAAGTACCAATTCTTACATTACCTAATTTGTAGAAGCCTTTTATAGTAGAGAAGGATGCAATCGAATATGCTATGGGAGTGGTGTTGATGTAGGGAGGTAAGTCAATATGTTATCATTCTAAAATGTTTCATGGTAGAACCTTCAACTACCTTAAGTATTATAAGGAACTCTACATTCTAATTCAAGTTATTAAGAAGTGTAAGAACTATTTAATGGGAAAATAAACCATAATCCACACTAATCACCAGTGAATACAACATTTCTAGGTTAAAATAAGGTTCAACAAACCAAACACTATAAGTGGATGGGGGTTTTAAAGTAGTTTCATCTAGTCATCAAATATAAGAAGGATAGTGCTAATAAGTTGGTAGAAATGATTTCAATACTAGGTGCATCCAAGGTTAAAGCTTTGGGAACTCTTATCCACATGTATCCTTTTACCCATGATCCATACAAAGAGGTTTATAGGGAATATGAGGGCTTTAAAGAGGTATTTCATCAGTTATAATGCCAAATTGATGTAAAATAAAGCGACGATAAGGCTTACCATCATCTCCATAATGGGTTTCTCTACAAGATAAATAAGTTTTGTGTTACTCGAGATTAAATCTTATTAGAGAGGATCACACCTCCAAGGTTGCAAGACATTTTAGTGTTGGAAAGATAGTTTCAAATTTATAGAGGTATTTCTATTGGCATAAAGGTATTTCATCAGTTATAATGCCAAATTGATGTAAAATAAAGTGACGATAAGGCTGACCATCATCTCCATAATGGGTTTCTCTATAAGATAAATAAGTTTTGTGTTACTCGAGGTTAAATCTTGTTAGAGAGGATCACACCTCCAAGGTTGCAAGACATTTTAGTGTTGGAAAGATAGTTTCAAATTTATAGAGGTATGTCTATTGGCATAAAATGCAAGAATATGTAGCTTAGCTCATCAGAGGATGCATACTTTATTATACCCATAAGCGTAGTAGAAAAAAGCAAGGTTTATACTATCCCTTACCTATACCCACTAGACCTTGGAATAACATCCCCATGGATTTTATTGGTGGTTTTCCAACAAACAAGAAGGGGCATGACTATTTGTTTGTGGTATTTAACAAGTTTAGCAAGATGTGCATTCCTATGGCTTGTAAATATCAACAAAGGATGCAGCAACAAAAAGGTTATTTAAAAATATCTAGGTGCACTTTTGGATACTTAAGAGAATCATAGGTTACTAGATTTCTTAGTGCCTTATGGAATATGATTTGGGAGAATGAACACCAAGTTGAATATATTCGCAACTTTCCATCCAAGGACAAATGGAAAAACAACAATAGTCAATAGGACATTGGTTCAACTTTTGAGGGTTACAATAGGAAGCATTCAAAGATCTAGGATGGAAATTTGATTTATATTCAATAGCCTCATAATATAATGGCCAAAATTTATAGTAGTAAGTCCCCTTTTACAATTTTCTTTAGGTATTTTAGACCTTCACCCTTGGATGTTGCATTTGGATATCAAGGAAGAGTGATAGAAAACATCACAACAAATGCAGTGAAAGTAGAAAAATTGTTGAAAATATTAGGTAGATCCATTTATAAGTAAATGATATTTTAAAGAATTCAAGGGAAAAGTACAAGGCTCACTATCATCAACATATATTTGAAAAAAAAATTAATGTGGGAAATTAAGTTTGGTTGCATCTAGACAAATAAGGGTTCATGGTTCTTCCAAGAAGATCAAATATTTGGGATGTGGTCCTTTTGACTAATTGGAAAAGCTAGAGGAAAACTTTTGTCACCTCATTTGGTTAAATGTTTTTGAGGAAAAATCCCTCAACCCAAAAAGGGATGTAGGATCCAAAATGGATCAATATATAATTTTTCATCTATCTCAGTACATTTTTGGTAAGTACTAGTTTGGTGATTTGGGGTGAAAAATTAAAGCTAGTTTGAGGCATTAAATGACACTTTTTTTGGGTCAAAACTTTGGGAGATCAACCCATAGCCCCTTGATACTATTCTACACATAAAAAATATTTCGAAAAGTGAAAAAATCACGTCGATGAAAGTTCATATATGGAAGTTATGATTTTCACAAGATGATCTTCTTGTTGACCACCAAGGTATTGAGTGGATGACATATCAATTTCCATTACTAACACGTGGGGATAGTGATGTGTGGAATTTCAAGAAGATAATATACATTCCAAAACTTAATTTTAATTGAGGGTTGATGCATGCAAAATTCCTAACCATAACTCTATTAGCTTCTGTTGAATGTTGAGTCACTAGGAACAAAATATGGTTCAATTATTTTAGTATTGTTATTGTTTCATAGTTGAGAAAAGCATCAAGGAGTGGTATATTGAAACATAATATTAGATATAGAATATTATGTATAATCCATTCAAATGGAAATGTTCATGGCAACTTCATGGCAGGTGCCCATTCCTTTGTACATATGTTTCATAATTGAGAAAAACATTAGGGGAATTTTGAGATAAAGAGTGGGTCTCAAAACAAAACAGATGTAATATTAAAATAAACTTGAAAAGAACCAATAGGATCCAAGATGGTAACGTCAACCATAAGGGTAAATATTTTTGAGTGGAAAGGGATACCACTATTTTTTTAATCATATTTATCTCCTTATAAGCTGTCTCAAATTTCAAGGCTAGAAATGCATTGGATGTAGAATTAAATTTTACATTCAAGGAGTTCCTACCCTTGAAAATTGATTCAACCTATAAGGTGATAATTCAAAAATATGATTAAATAAAAGTAGTTTTGTTTCTTTTCCTTTGAAAATTCAAAATATTATTTTATTATTTTCTTTAGAAGGCCCATTTTAGACCTGAAATTTCCCCTAATCTATAACAAACCATAGGCTTTACCTTCTACATGGGTTTGATCTCATATTGGGTTTTCCAAATCACATTTTGCATTCATGTGGATGGTGTATTCATTTTGATTGTTTCTTTCATTTTGATTTCAATTATTTCATATTTTGCACACTAAACTAGTGATATAAAATATGGGATGTAGGTTAATAAATTTCATAATCAAATATTTTATAATATTGCAAGATTTATTATGACAACCTATTCCATTAGAATTTCCATGGAAATTTATAAATCACTTCTTCAGAAACTTCTTCTTAAATTCTTCCATGGTCATATTTCCCAAATTGAGTTAAAATAATTCCCACACCTTGTCATAGTAGTGCTCAAAAGGATAATGAAAATACTTCTTGAAACAACATCCCATTGATGTACTTAACTTGCTTTTGTTGGTCCCACCAATTAGAATCTTTTCTCTCTAGGTTGTATGTGGATATTTTGACTTCTAGATTACATGAATAATTATGTAGTTAAAAGTAATTTCTTGTTCCTAACCACCAATATTTGGAATCCTCTCACATCTTGTTTTCGCCATCAAATTTTAGTGGCTTGTTCTGATTTGGGACAGTATTGGGATTCTCTATGATTATTCAAGTGCACATTTATTCCTCATTAAATGTATTGGTGAGTAACAATGATTTTGAGTTTTGGTAGCACTTCTTGAATTCCTGTATCTTCCATGGTTTTATCCTTTTTATTAAACATTACCTCCTGCCCCATACCTTGAACTTGAGCCATTCTTCATTACTTTTGAAATGATTTAAGCTCTACAATAGTTGAATGTTCAACAAATTTTTCTTCTCTTGATATTTCAACAACTTCTTGTTATCATTTCTACAGCTTTGCACCTCCATGTTCAATCTCCTTGTAGTTTAAACTAGCTCTACTAAATCCATTCTCTCTCTATATGCCCATTATAGTCTATCTCTTCTATGTTGCTATTCAAGCCTCTAACTTCTTCTTCATGGATGTAAGGTTTTCATCCATCTTCCATGTCTTCTCTTCAATAATAGTCTTCACTTATCCTTGCTATAGCTATGACCCTACAAGAAGTGGCATACCAATAAAGTTGATAGATACAACCCAATTTTCAAATCTAGGGTACTTCCTTCTTTCTTCTCAAGTTTTGAAGAATGCTAAAGAACTTCTCCAAAACATGAACCATTAAAATTATTTCCCCTTGAATTAAATTTTCAATGACTATATAAATACTCAATTTGGACTTTTGAGTGGGAAATTATGGTTCTTTGAAGTAGTTGTTTTTTTCTTAATCTACTAATGGACATGTGACCACCATAAAGTTTATATGCATCGATTATGTAATTTGGCCCTTAATCAAATTATTTTTCTTCTTTTAGAAATTTTGATGCCATTGTAGTCAATTTAACTATAATATTACTATGGAATTGGGTACTTTTGTCAATTTTACAATATTTCCCCAATGTTTACACAGAGTAAACTCTATATTTTTATAAATTTCCTCAAGATCCATTTTAATTCAAGCCCATGCTCTATTATAAGACACCATCAATTATTTTAAAATGAGGAATTCTCAATGACGACTATGTATAATTCTTCTTTCTCATAGACATTTTATCAAATTAGTAACCTACAAAATGAATTTTTACTCAATTGCCATGGAGTTCAAAGCTAAAAAACATGAGTACACTATAGTATACTTCTTTAGCCTATCCATGTACTCTAACAATATTCCAATTTGAGAATTAGAGCTAATTGTAGGTTTCCACACATTTTCCCAAATTTTTCTCATGGAGACACTTTGTCGAACACTTCACATACCATTATAATTTCGAACTTGTTTATGACCTGTTAGCGCTCAAATCTGCCTTAGGCTGAAAAAGGCAAGACTCAAGGCCACATCAAACCACGCTCAACCTCGTAGCTAGCCCTACAGGGACAGGAGAGGGCTCTCTCCGGGTCAAACTCGGCAAATATAATCGAAATGGCTCGAGATGACCTAATTGATGACTGATTTTAGGCTAGGTATGAAGTAAAAAGAGTTTAGAATTGAGTTTTAATAATTTTGTTGAATTCAAGGGAAAGGCAAATTTGGGTGCGGGGATGAGGCACAGTTTTTGCAGAGGTCCACTTGGGGCAAGATAGGCGATTGTTTTGATGCCTTAAAGTAGGTGAGATGGGTAGATCAGACAGGTGAGGAGCTAAGGAGAGCAAGGGGTCTCAAGGATTCTCCTTAAACTGAAGAAAACATAAAATATTAAACAAATTTAAAGGCAGAGCATAGCAATTTCATGGATTCTACCTTAACACTTCATTTGTTTAAAGAAGATTCAATAGAGATAATGATGCACATACATAACTTACAAGTACTTAGAGAAACACACCATCAACACATAAAGCCACATGGATCCCAAATAGTGCTACAAAACCCTGGTCTTTCCTTTGCCAAAATGCAGATAAGATATGTACAATATAGTGTCAAGCTATTCCCAAGAGTCCAACCCTGAAAATGACTAGGAAAATACATAATATAGGTAGGCTAACACATTCCCTTGCCTCTAGGGGTCGATCTCATCATCCTAGGAGTTGTTTCAACCAATTCTAAACAAAGCACTACAATCTAGGCAGTCAAAACAACTTGCCTCTATAAGCTAGGAAACCAATTCATTCATTAAATTTTTGCTATTTTGTGAATGAATCATCTAGAATAGGTTAATAAGTGTCAAAAAAACATAATGTTTCATTAATTACATCAAGAGGGGTGAAAAATCACATCACAAGTCAAAACTGGTCAAACTGGCTTCATTTCCTGAGCTGAATGATGAAAATTGTGCCAAAAAACCCTATGCGCCGCGCGCCTGAGCCATGTGCGCCACGCGCCTTTCCACCTGTTTTGGGGCACTTCCAGATATCCAAATTGAGCTCAGTTTGGCTTGTTGGAAAGCCCTGGATGTATACTTTCCAATCCAAGTGGAATATTTTGATTTGGTGTCCATTTTCCCCTCCAAAAGTGCATTCTCCCGGAAGTACTTCCTGCTGGTGCAAAAGGTGGCAGAAAGGTGATTTTCATGGTGTTTTTAAGCCTTTTGGTCACCTAGAACTTAATGAAATGCTTTAGAAATAGCAGAGCATGTATAATTCATCATGATAAATCCAAAACTACAAGCCATTTGTGATTTGGACCTCCCAATCTTATGGGCCGCGCGCTACGCGTTGAGCCAAAAAAACCTATTTTGCAAGCCAAAAAATTTCAAAATGACAAAATTTTCTCCGAATTTGCTCAAATTCGGAGTGAAGACCCTCTATCATGTGTTGTGCCCCACCAATGAAGCCTCGGCCAAAATTTGGAGTGGATCAGTATTTTTCCATCGCTTTAGCGCTTTGCTCAAACACCTCTTTAGGATCTTCATTTTCGCTTTGCAAACATGCATGCGAGCCCAATAGTGAGTTTCATATGATGAAGCATGTCCTTGTCTCTGTTTGCCTTCACCAACAACTTCTCCAAATGAGTGTTTACTGGGATGAGCATTCATTCTCGATCAATAGGTGTCAAATCACCGAGTCTCCTTCGGGCCAATTCTTGGTCTTCCCGGATTTTCCGCAACTCGTAAAGTGTATGCTCATCTTCCAGCTATTTGTTGCACTGCTCCAAGTAGTTGATCACCCACTTAGCCATCTGGAATTTCTTTTGCAGTGACTCATTCTCGGCCCTTTGCTCTCGGATGATCTCCTTTAGCTCCGAGCTAGGAGAGCTCGCATCAACATCAATGATATCCATGTCCTGACCTCCTGAAGGACCCTCATCAAACATGGGCCTCTTGCCCCTATCCTGGATCTGTACCTGTGTCGAAGAAGAAGGCGAGACCCCTTCCACATGATGTGGAGATAATACTCGTTGTGCTGATGAAGTCAACGAGACCCCTTCCACCCCTGGTGGAGATAGTACTCGTCGTGTAGATGCAAATAAGGCCCTGTGGCCTTGCGGATATGTCACATACGTTGGAGCATTGACATGCTCGGTCTCAGGAATGTCAAACTACTGTGAAGGCCCTTCCTCATCATGAACTATCTCTGGAGGAGGTTGTAGCGCTAAAAAGTAATCACTGGAGATGAAATCCTCCCAAGTAATATCTTGTTGTGCCAACTGATGCATCACTATGATTTTGATCAATGCATAATGATATATGCTCCTATGTTGATGTGCTGGGCTCTTCCTTTGTACTAAAGGCACCATCCTCTCTATGTTGCGACACATGAAAAACGGAATGTTCATCATACGTACCCTTGTGAAATGCATCAACAAATGGACATGGTACGCATAGAGACGTGAGAATCTGCCCTCGCAACTGAAATACCGAATGATGAGTTTCATCAATGGTGCAAACTCATCTTTCAGGAATCTGAAAGAAAAAGCTGCACTCAAGTGTCTCATATACCTGGGTTTGATATATGGCTCATAGTAGAATCTATCTAGCAGCTGGCGTTTGCTCCATTCCTCCCCTACATTTGGTATCCCGGTGGCCTGAGCAATATTCTTGGGTGACAAGGTGAAATTCACTCCGGCAAGGTTTACATGACCATCCTGTAAATGTAGAACAAATAAACGGACTAGTTCCCGATGATGCTAAGTTTGTGAGATCATCTCATAGTATTGGAAACATGATTGGCGCCGAAAACAATCCATTACAAGTGGGCAAGCTTGCAATTGAGCTAAAGAAGTAGGCTCCTCCCTGACATGCTGACCACTTTTTCCACCTTTGTGATATCTCCGTGGCACATTTGGCACATTTACCCCCGGTGTAGAATCACTATCATACTCCTGCTCATATATTGATTCGGTCTCTAACATGTCTTTAGAAACAAGATAGCTAGAATATATATATGCTGATGTATAACTGTGTGCACAATTGACTGTAAACTGTTTCTTTTGCTTCTAAAAATGTTGTGACCAAGGGGACACAAATGTACAAGGGAATATTAGGAAAGGGAAAACATTAGGGAAATGGGGAACATGGAAATAAAACAAGGAATTTAGAGAAGGGAAGGGACATGAAAATCTTGGATTTTAGGGTTTTGGGATGAGGTAGGGATAATGTGTTTTGTAATAGAAGTGAGGGACTAGGATTTGAGGGAGTATAGTGTAGGCTTTATGAGGGAATTATTGGGGAAAAACAATGGTGAATATGGGAAATGGGAAACAAAAGGAAATGGGAAAAAATGATAACCTTGGTAACATTCAGTTTTAGAAACCCTACAGCAGTTTTTGCATTGACAAAAAGAGGGCTTCAAACTTGGATATCCACGGAAAACTTTTCATGAACCCATTACATTTATCTTTCAAAAGCCAAGCACAAGTGGTGGATGTGAGCCTACCTGCAAATTTGTACGGAGAGGAGGCGATTTGATGCCTTTCCAAGAAAATTTCGGGCTTAATACCCAGTGCACCACGCACCTCACCCAACATGTCACGTGCCTCTGATGCGCCGTGTGCGTGTATTTTTACACTGCGTTTTTGTGCCTGATGCGCCGCGCGCCTTACCCAATGCATCACGCGCACCCAGCTACATAGTGTATTTTACATGAGGCTTTTGGAGGCCTTCCTCGTGTTGAAATCAGGTGCAGGATAGCTTGTTGGAAGGGTATTTGATTCTACTTTCCAACCCAACTATAATTTTTCAATTTGGAGTTCATTGTCCTTGTAAAATATCAAATCTCCCAATACTGGTCAAAATGTGCCAAATGAGGCTGCCTCAAGGCAGAGTGTTGTTGCAGTCAACTTTTGAATGCCTTCCTCAACTCCAAATTGAGCTCATGATAGCTCATTGGAAAGAT
>APFE030628047.1:3943-30772 GCA_000404065.3 Pinus taeda | reverse complement strand
AAAAAGCTCTCGATCCTGCATATATTTTCCTTCCTCCTCAACTGTTGGTTGTTCCTGTTCCTGCTCTTCAACTTGTATCAGTGTTGTTTCCTCTGTCATTAGGCCTTACCTTTGTTCTTATTCTTACTTCTGCTTCTCTTCTCATTCTCTCCACCTCAACTCCTAGTTTTCCTTCAGATTCTGCTATGTCTCCTGCAACTTCAGTTATTCTTCCTGCAACCTTTACTTTTCTCTCTTCCTCCACTCTACTCTTTGTATCTTATGCTTCCTCTTCACTTCTTTTTCCAAAGTTGCTTCCATGAGAATGGTATTTTTCTTCATCTTGCAACTTTATTCTCCCGCTCGACTGTCAGCACTATTCCTCTTTCCCTTGTCCTTCACGAGATTGCCTCCTTTTTTTGTTTTTTCTTCTGGAGTTTTTGTTGCTTGTGGAGCAGCTTATGAAGTCCCTACAAAACTGACTAGCTCACGGAATATAGAAGCATTTTAGAAATACCTCCAATGATCCTCCTCTGGCCAATAGAATGCCCTGTCGATCCATAGAAAGTAAACTCTCACATAGTGGTCTTTACAAATATTGTGAGGATCATATGGATTAAAGTCTCAAGTGCCATATTCAAATCTTACTATCTCATTTTCCTTGGCATTCACGAATTTAAATTTCCTTATCTTGTACAATCCAATCTGCAAAGGAAGAGTGGGCCATGGTGCTTTCTTATTCCTATGCGGCACTGCTAATAATCTTGTGGTGAGATGGTATGATACTTATTACATGACAAGTTTGTCTGTGGTGTACCTTGGTAAAACATGCGGAGGCTTCTCTCCGCCAAACACTCTAATGAAGGTGCCACTTGGTGAGTCATGCCAATCTGCGATGTATGTTATCGCCTCCATTGTTTCTTGTGACATACAAGGTGGATCTTCTTCAAAGATAATCTTGTACAGTGGGATGATGAAGTTGTCAGCTAGTCATGCCATTACTCCTCGATAGCTGCATTCCAAAAGCAACTTGCAATAGATGTGCACGACATTTTCTCATGGTTTCTATGTCCATTTCATGCGAGGGAACTGATGTTTTACACAGATTGCATCTAGTAAGTATGCAGACATATAGAACCTTGCTCGCTCACCTCTGGGAGGATCTTGAGCCTGTGCTACATGAGTCTTCAACTGTCGATCCAACAAATCTAACCAGTTGAACAACCTCCCAACATTCACCACTTGGTCCAATAAGGCAACCCACCATGCAAGAAAGGTTTTTGTGCTCTCATAACCATGGATCCTGCAAGTGAAGATAACTAAGAGTTGGTATGCCTTTGTGAGGGAATTTATCTTTACACATGGGTAGGTGTCTATCGAAATTTTGATGGCTCTTTCACCCAGCCTTTGATAATTTCTCTTATGTTCACATGGTTGTCGGTGGCATAGAAGAGTGAGTCCATGCGCTCTACTAGCTCGGGAAAGTGTTACATTTGCTGAACATTTTTTTCCCGTAAGGTGGCAAGCTCTTGCCAGTTAGTACTACTTAATGTCATGGTCTTCTCATAAATGTGTGATACAATCTAGTTGATGACATATGCACACAAGAAGGTTGGATACTTGCATGCAACCTTGTATAATCATGATTGTTGAATGCTAAGATAAACTTGTTGGTCCTCTAAGTCTACCTCAAAGTCATTTGCGAAAGCATCTTTAATTTGTTGCCATGTGAGTGATGATCCCTTTTCTATAAAAAATTGAGTATCTGGATACACTGGAAAATCTAATGTTGGTTTCTCAATTTATTCCCTAGTAATGCTCTCAGTGGTTTCCTTTCAATCATCTCACTTAGGTTCCATGGCAATAATGACTGTTGGAGAGGTGCTTAACAACTATTATACTTGTGGGATATAAAGGACACTCATGGCAAGAAAATGTCAGTCTTAAGAAAATCTACTGACAAGGAAAGTTCAAGCAGCAAACCGAGAAACTGATGGGGAGGATTGCGCAATTCTCTTTGGCAAAAGGGATTGGCTACCTAAGGGAGCTACGTACTACGAAGTCCCAGCAACCAAGGTGGAAGCTTGTGTCTTGAAACTGTGTAATGCATAGTTCATCCTTGGCAAAGGCCTGGGAGAGATTGCGCATCGCACGGTCTCATTGGCCAAGGATGATAAGATGTCTCCTGGAACTACACACTATACAATTCCAGAAGCCAAGCTTGTGACTTGAGCCTTACGATTGCATAGTGCCAGCTAGGTAAAGTGAAAATTGGCCAAGGGGAATGCAGATATACCTAAGGTAAGTGTGGAAAATGAGAAGATTTCAGAGATAGTGTGAATCTGAGTGCATATCTAACTAAGTGAAAGTAAATGCATGTGAATCAAGTGCTACAATTAATCAAATGGAAGGAAAACAAAGTATGTGAGGAGAGTTGCCGCAACGGCAACCATTGGTGCAAAAACAGGGAAACTAATGCGACACTTAGGAAAGGAAATCTAAAAATTAAAACATCACTTCTACAAGTTAAAAGTATTTAAAATTCCAGCAACCATGAAGAGAAACAAGTGAAACAAAACTCACAAAATCCAAACGAAAAAAGGCGACAGAAAAAGCGGCAAAAGATGACAAAAGCAAAACTCACTCAGAAAAGCAACGACGATCGCACTGAAGGTTCCTGATCTCCTCAAGAATGCTAGAGCCTCAAGATTGAATGTGAAAATGAGCTCTAAAAGTGTCTATTAAATAGATTTGGATAGATTAGGGTTTATGATATATATGCCTAAAATCAAGGAAAAATTGACACTTCGCAGAAGTTTATAAAAATAGAAAAAGTGCCTCCTTCGGGATACTAAAATAAAATCCACGTTTTTAGGGATGCTTTTTTTTCTTTTTGATTTTTACGAGTGAAACGTTCCATGCAAACTATTAGGAAATATTGTGTAGTTCTGGGAACTTGGAAACTTTTCAGCTCAGTCACTACGCAGTTTCTGAGCCTAATAAGGGTTGCGCAATTTCTAGCTCAATGTTGGGCTGCCTCCCATGACTGCATCTTTTTTAGCTCAAGGTGGGCTGGCAGTTAGGACTATGCAATTCCCATCATTAAGGTTGCTTTCCCTCCAAGATTGCAAATTTTTTGGAGGCAAGCCTAGAACTGTTGTGAGACCAAGTTGGGAGATCTTCTCGTGACTTGGATGAATTAGTTGAGTGAACAACCACAAGAAAAAATGAAAATATAGGTCTCATTCGAAGCTAATACCTATATTAGTGCAAGATGAATTGTTGTGGATAAGAAGGGAGACTCCAAAATCGAAGCATAAGAAAAAATTTAGAGGGTGGTTGTAGCTGCTACAACACTGGAAACGCACTGGTAGAACTCTAGCCCTATGTATGGATCTTGTCTCATGCAAAATAGGTCTAACACTTCTAGAAGTATTGTTCAGTTCATTGATCATCATAGATTCTTCACTTAGCTTAAGTTATAGATATATTCCCTACCATTCTCTTCATCGGAAGCACACATACCAAGCCAAGTCACACTGAGTTGTTTCAATTGGGGATTAGGAGTATATAAATGCAAAAGTAAAAGACTCTTAGAGTCTTTAGTTTTCATCTTCGGTGTTGATTCGCTGCTAGCAGGCCTGGATAATACCCTGGTGGCATCACTTCAAGAACAAAAGCATTTCTCTGCTGCTAACAAGCCTAGACAGTACATCGACATCATTGCTTCAGGAGCACAAGCATTTCTCCATTGCTAGCGAGCCTGGACAATACCGTGGCAGAGTTACTTGCTTCACCTCTATGCATAGAGATCATTTCTCTTCTTTCACCCTTTATTTCATCTTTCATTTTTTTCATTTTTATTTGTTCAAAGAACTATTCATAGGCACTTATTTATTTCATGGGGCGGAAGATGGATCCTGACTTATTGAGAGCAGAAGAGGTCGTCCCTTCAAATTTTGACATACTTGTTAAGGTTTTCCCCCTCTCCTTACTCTACTCAACTTAGTTGACAAGGATTAACCAAAAGTAGAAAACCGATTAGAGCAGGCGGTACTAGTTAAAAATGCAAGCATCGTGTTTTCACTATGACTCTCTCAGAAAAGAACGTATTTTCCATTAGAGTATCATCAACTAAAAAAAATGCAAGATTATCGTAAAGAGAGGGAATATGTAGATAACCAAGTATTGATAGAAGTACAGTTTCCTCTTGGATTTCAGCGAGGTTGCGTAGAAGTTGTTGTAGGGAAAACCCAACACCCCCCATTTTCTACTTATTTACTTCAAATAATGGGGGCCCTTTTCCATTAATTTTTGGCTAAAACACATTTTATAATTTTTATTAAGTTAATTGTCCTACAATTTTGCCAATTTTTTATTTTTCATCAGATTTCTTATTTCATTGAATTCGACTTTTAGCAAGCTTTCCATGGATACTTGTTTTGTCTCATTCAGCTAATCGATTTGTAAATGGCACTCCTTTGATGTTTGATCATTTTTGTCGCTAGGGTTACAAAATGTATAAAATGTATAATCTTTCAATTTTTGCAATTAAAATAGTCATTCATTGTAAATATTAACTCTTAGCTAATTTTTATTAATTTTTTATTTTTCACTAACGGTTCTACAAAATGACCCAGCGAAATTGTAGAACAGTTAAAAAACGCGTTTTTCGGGATCTCAATAATTTATTCCAATTTCCTATTTTAAAAAAAATTGCAAAACCCAAAATCTCAAAATTATTAAACTGTTATAGTTCATTTTGTATAATTTTTAATTCTACGTGGGCCCACTTCTCATCACCTCCTCCCTTCCAAAATCCTATAATAAAAACCCCCGATTTAAAAAATGCCGAAATAAAAATGTGATGCGATATAAGACATGCCATATAACATATCGCAAAAATTTTAAGCGCTCATAATAAAAGTTCTGATTTGCGATAAGTTTATATGGCGGATTTTTTAGTTTTAACATAAGGTTTTTATTTTTTCACCTTAAAACTCCCGACCTCCATTTCCCTACGTCACACTCACCTCACTCCACCCTCCACCTTTTCCCTTTACCTCACTCTCCACTCACCCTCCTTATCACTCCACCTCTCCTCACTAACTCCTCACCTCCCTCCATTAACATTCACACCAGACACGCTAATTGTTTGGTTGAGTTTATTAAATTGTTTTTGGATTTTGATATGAAATGATTAGCTATAATATATAAAAATATATAGTTTTATTATAATAATATTATCTCACCCTCTTATCTCTCCACCTCTCCTCACCTCTCTCCATTACATTCACACCAGGCACGTTAATTGTTTGGTTGAGTTTATTAAATTGTTTTTGGATTTTGATGTGTGAAATGGTTAGTTATAATATATAAAAATATATATATTTTTATTATAATAATATTATATATTAATTTTAATATAATTTAATTATAATATTAATTATATTATATTAATATTATATTATATTGTAATTAAAATTTTAGTCATTTTTTATTTATTAATTAAATTATTTTAATTAATTTTTTTAATTAATTAATTTAAGTTTTTAATTATAATTAATTAGCATTAATTAAAAAAAATTAATTTAGAATTAGATTTTAAACTAAAAATATATATTTTTAGCTCATTCAACAAATTTTCTAGAATTTTAGCAGTTTTCATTCTTCAACTTTAGAAGCTCATAAGTTGAGTTTTACTTGGCCAAATGAGGCCCAGGAAAGCTCGTTGGATAGTTAAAAGCATGGAGAATATTTATGAAATGGTTTCATTACTATATTTGATAATTTAATGGGTCTAAAATTCAGCAGAAGGTCAAGCTCTAAATTTTTGAACAAAACAAATTTTCTAAGTTTAATTTTCTGCATTCTCACTTGCCCATAGCTTCTACAGAGTACAGATCCATTCGTTTATGTTCCCCTTGACCAACTATATCTTCATAGGAATCAATAGAAAGCTCAGATTTATTTTTATTTAATTATGTAATTAAGTTTTGATTGAATATGTTTTCTATTCCAGATTTGGTATTTTGGTTTTAATGTGTTATTTAATTAAATTTTGATTGATTTTTTGTAGGGAAATAGTTAAAGAGAGGAGAGGAAGAATATTTCAATCAATCAAATTTGCTCCAACAAATAGAAGAAAATCAACTTCAACCAACGAGAATTGTTGGAGCAGATTGGTTCATCAACAACTCTCATATTTTAGAATTCATTTTTAATTATAAATAGTTGCTTGTAGAATATGCAAAAGGATTCTCTTCTCTACAATTCCAAAATTCTTAAAAGCATTATTATAATGGGGATTTAGAGATGTAGGTTAGAGGAATCCAGGAAAGGAGGATCTATATTGCTATATTTTCATCTGTTTGTAGAGAAACTCTTTTTTATTATGTACTATTGTTGTAAGGAGGAGGCCATTTCTGCAAGTAGAGATCGATTGCAAGCCCATAGCATTGTGCACTATTGTCATACTATGAGGATCTATAATTTGCTTTCATTTATTAATAAAGGTTTATTTCAGTTAATGATGTTTAGCACTATTGTTTACAAAATTAATTGAAATGAATTATTATTTCAGTCTTTCAATTTATATTTCAAATGTATGAGTTAATAATCAGATCATACATTATTGTTGAACCTTGATCATTAATTCATTTAAAAGTCTGCTTAGACTATTATACAGGCTTAATTTTAGATATAATATGAAAAATGAAGTTTGCATAGGGACAAATAGTTATAATCTTAGATCGAAAAGCTATCTTACAATTTAGGCTAATAATTGTTTGCTTGCATATGCGATGTCTTATTTGAACTAATTCAATAATCCATCATGAATCTTTTTATTTCTTATGCATATGATAAATAAGGAATTGGATATATTTTCAATAGGTTCTTATGTAACTATTTACTAAGTGTTTAATTATTAGTATTTTTTAATGATGAATCGGATCTTGTGAGTTATCTCCTTAATCTAATTCCTTCATCTTAATTCCAATTTTTTAAAGCTTCTTTTCCACCGTTAAGTTAATTGGCTCTCGATTGAGAAAATGATTTCTCTTTCCTTCAATTGAGATAAGTTAGATTTGCATCTTAGATTAGATCCTGCATGTGCTATCATAGCTTCTTCATTCTAGAAGTCCTATTTTTAAGAGCAAAAACTTTAGAGTGGTTTGGTTGTGTTGTTAAAACAGCTTAAGGGTCATTCTCTTTCTTGATCAGCAAGAAGAATGGGTCTGATGTCCTTGCCTATTGGTAACTAAAGGCACATCCTAAACTAATAGCAATAGGGAAAAGGTAACTGGACCTAGTTTAATGAGTTGGAACCACCATTCCAAATGGAAAAGGAGTTGATTTAAGGTCTAGACCAGGTGGTCTCCCTTATCATGTTGTAGGAAGAGAATTTTGAGCCTTCTACAGAAGCCAAACATGGTTTCATGTGGAAACTAACCTATAACGGAACGGAAATAAGGAAAGGAAAGAAGTGGGGCTAAAGCAAAACAAAGTAAATCAAATCAAAGGAAATAACTAGGAAAATAAAAACTACTCTTAATCCTAACCTAAACAGAGCATAGGCCAAACTTATGTAAAGTGATACTTCCAATGTAACCACCGGCACATTGGTTGGCCTATGTAGGCAAGGGAATGCATGTCAAGAAAAATATACAAGCATACCAATAAATAAGAAAGATAAGCCAATACAAACCAAAAACATTCAAAGTTTGAAAGAACCCGTAGAAAACTAAAAATGGAAAGTGCATGAAAGGCACTCTCTAGATGTACCATGGTATTCAAACACATTTTGAGTCGAGGACATGCAGGCACAAACTTTTGGACTTGAAAAACGAGAAAACATGAAGAAAGAATAAAATTTCTATTTTGCAAGTTACAGTGTTTGCTATGTAAGACTCCTCCAATAACTGAGTGATAGGATCGTGTTATACAGATGGAGGATACGAAAATTTTAAAATATATTTATTTTCAATGTTTACAACAGAGTGATGAGGAGCCTCAAAATATTAAACACAATTCTGATCGAAAGTGGAACTAACCTCAAGACTACGAGAACCTAACATAACCATCAGCTCGGGCTGAAGTGCCTCGACAGCTTGGGGAGGTTCCAATACATCAGAATATGGATCATCAAAGACCAGTGGCTTAGAAAGATCAGTAATGAAAGGATCAGAACCATGATCAAATGAGTCAATGAATAGATCACGACAGCCATGATCAGAAAGTTCAAGGTCACAAACAGAGGCATCCTCATGATCTGACGAATCATAAAGAGGGGATGATGGAGAATGAGAAATTTCACCCTCTAAGTTCCCATAAATATAAGATGAGAGGTTGGGAGGATCAGGAAGAAAATATTTGTCCTCTCCGCATTCAAATGAAAAACTAGCATTCCATGATTTCTATGAATGTTTAGTAATATCCTTAGAAACTAAATTTTCACAAGATTCAACAAGAATGAAAGAATTATGGAAAATGTCAAGATAATGCAGAAGAGGTGTGGATGGAAGGATGTCATCCTTCACCGCATATTCTTGTTCAAACTCCCACACATACTCATCGAAAATGATAGCGTGGGTTGGTTGTTCAACACCAACCCCATCCAAAACTTGATCCTCTTGAACATCAAAAGAGAGATCTGAAATAGGCGAACACAACACATCATAGTCCAGAGGATCAAAAGGATGAAAGGATGGAGGACGCAGAGATAACACTTCATCACAACCATCGGAGTCACAATCCAAACCTGCACTGAAATTCTAAGTATGTGAGGTGGGAAAATATGGTGGTAGATCAACAAATGAATTTTCAATGTCTCCTACCTTATCCTGCATAACTAGATTTGTTTGATGAGAGGAGGACATAGGGTCACTTGGAACAGCAACCTTTTCCATTGTAGATTTATAAGCTCTAATACTGAGGTATGTTGGGAGCGGCTCAAAAGATTCTAACTCATGCGGATTCTCAGAAATGTGAAAAAGATGTTGAAATCTTCCTATTAAGAAATCCCAATCAACTTCATCTTTTGGATATTCAAAACACAAATGCATAAAATGAATGTGAAAATGATGCAACGATTCATCAGGTGACTCTTGTAATTTTAAAATTTTCTTGCTCACACATTTACGATTGAACATGTCAAAAGCGCGAGATAGTTCTGTGACAAGATGCTCGAAAGAGTGTATGGAGGCATCAGTCAATGTGTGACACCACTTCCTTACACGCCCTTCAAACGTGAGGATGAAAAACCTACAAGAAACATCCCTACAATGGATGTTGTTCTCTATGCAGAAATTCAAGAAAGTGAATAATATTCTCGAGCAAGGTTGTCTCACCCTTTCCATCGAATTTAAGGGTTGACAAGTCATCTACAATGCTCATTGGAACTTGCAGACTTACATCTCTATAAAAACATGTTGATATTATCGTTGTTAAAGAATTCATTAAATGAGTGCAGAATTTAAAAACAAACTTCAATGGCTCAACTTTTCATCTGGCCCTCCTTCTAGTGCCAGAAATGTTGACGGTACCACACTCGCCAACATTCACGGGATCTCCCCGATATGAATTCCCAACTAGACCTCACACTGTTTGGAGTAGGAGTCCCATTAGTGGGTGGTAATGTTATCCCTTGAATACAAAAATGCATAGAGGGAAGTATGATAACTTTGGGTGAGAGCAAATGTGTGACCCTATAGAGATTCAAGTGCGGTAGATGAAGGTTCCAACACACAAAGGGAAAAGGAAGTGTGCCCATTAGAAGCCTAATATTGTACGTAGCTTGAAAGGAACACATGAAAGAAATTACATCACAAGCTAAGATGTGGAATAGTACGCAAGTTAAAGTGACGAGTTAATACAACAACATGTATTCAATAAGATTCATACAAATGAAAATGAAATAGTTTATAAGCATAAGTGTAAGTTAAATAATGTACATTGAAAATACAACAAGAATAGTCCTACTATATTCACAACATATGCATGCAAGTGTGTTGGCTTTGATTTTATTATTATAAGTGAAATTTCCATTCATACAGACACCGTTGACAACCACTAGCCCCAATAGTGGAACATTACAGTCAAGAACACTTGCTCCTCCAAAGAGGTATACTCACTCTACATTGCGGAGAATCCAAGGCTCTTCACAATACTACCAAGCTCTTTCTAAGCCTAAGCCTAGCCAAAATATTTTCTCCCAAAATCCTGTACATGAGTTATGAGATTCTATTTATAATAAGAGGGGGTGACTCTTCAACTCCCCTTTGTGACCTTTGGACTACTGTCATGACTCTTCAACTTCTTTACAAAATGACATAATACATTACATGATGACTCTTAATATTCCAATATTGACACTTTGAATTTCACGTACAACATAATTACAAATAATATTACATTTTACGCTTGTCCCCATATAAGACAAAATAGGGTAGAGACAACTTGACAGCGTAACAAGACACAACACTATGACGCTTGATTTTGGGTGAAGTCTAGCTCAGTAACCTCCACTTGTTTCTTCTCTGTCACATATGGTGCCAAGCTTGGTACTGTGTGATGGTGTCCCCAGACTGCGTGATGGTGTCTGGATGGAAGTGGACTTTGGCCTCCTTGTTATCTAGGTACACTATCTTGGAACTTGTTTCCAACTCATTTTGAAGCATGAGAAGCATTGTTATAACTTTGATAAGACCACTGATAAAAAATTTCATGTTCTGTTTGTTCAGCTCTAAGTCTTCCGTAGTGGAATTTTGTCTCAGCTGCTCCAAGTATTGTTCAACCTCTTGCTAGACTTGGTTCTTGGGTTTACCTTTGGTAAGAAAACTAACATGTGGGATCTAGTTTGTTCTCACCAAGACATCTAAAATGTTGAATAATCATACATATGAGGCATTAATTATTCCAATGAATGAGGTGAGCTACTTCTTTTTCTGAATCAACATTCGAACCTTTGCCTTCTCTAGCTCTACCTATGGCTTCATTTTCTTCACTAAGTCAAGCGATGATGCTTTGTATTACATTGTACACTCTTGCACATAAGCAATGACACCTTGTATCTTCTTGAGAGTTTTAACAAACTCTTTTCTCTGTTGCTATAGGCCATGCAAATGGACAACTTCTTAATGTATGGTGAAAAACCCCTCATAGATATTTCGCATGGTTTCTCCAAGTGTTGATACTTCAGAAATTATCATTGATCTCATATCCTTTAAGTAAATATGTGCGTAAACTACATTTTGTGATACTACACAGAGTTGTTCTGCCTCTTTCCTTGCCACCCGCAAGTTCTGTTCCAGTTGCTCATTCTCGGTCGTCAAATACTAAATATTTTACCTTGTTGCTCCTGCATAGGCCAAGTTGGCTTTGGAAATGCAATTTGGATGCTTCCTAGTGTTTGACATTATCACCCTTTCTCTAACACATGCAGGTGATGCATGATCATCTGGAAAGTGATTTCTCTGTGCTTGTACAATCCTCCTTTGGAACTCATCAAATGATAGATTGTACACATCCATTACGAGATCATGATCAAGGGGAGCATAACCCCCTTGGTTGATTAGGGCCATCTTTGCTGTTGGAGGTGGTGGAGACTGAGGGATGACCTGTGGTTCTCTCGGCATTAGATCAACATCTTCATTGTGTGGCTCTTATTCCATCTCCATGTCTATCACTTCAATCAATTGCTCAATTTTATGAGCAATCTCCTGATCCTACATCTTTTCAACTTCCTCCTCAATTGCTAGTTATTCTTGTTCCTAATCTTCAACTTGTATCAGCGTTGTTTCCTTTTTCATCGTGCCTTTCCTTTGTTCTCCTTCCTGCTTCTTCTTCTCTTCTCGTTCTCTCATCCTCAACTCCTAAACTTCCTTCATCTTTTGCTCTGTCTCTTGCAGCTTCTGTTCAGCTTCCTGCAACTTCTTTTTTTTTATATTCCTTTGCTCTTCTCTCTATATCCTCTACTTCATCTTCACTTCTGCCACCAAAGATGATTTCATGAGAATGGGATTTGCCTTCATTTTGCATCTTTTTTCTCCCTCTGAACTGTTGGAAATCTTCCTCTTTCCCTTGTCTTGCACAGGATTGTTCCCTTCTCCTACTGTTGCTTCTGTAGTTGTTGTTGTCTATAGAGTAGCCTCTGAAATCCTTGCTAAATTCATCGGCTCATGGAGTCTAGAGGAATTGTATAAGTACCTCCAAGGATCCTCCTATTGCCAATGGAATGCCCCTCTGATCCACGCAAAGTAAACTCTCAAACAATGTTCTTTACAAATACTATGAGGATCATATGGATTAAATTCTGGAGTGCCAAATTCAAATCTCATTATCTCCTTTGCCTCGGCATTCGTGAATTTCAAGTTCCTTATCTCGTACAATCCAATTTACAAAGGAAGAGTGGGACATGGTGCTTTCTTCTTCCTATGCAACGTTGTTTATAATATTGTGGCAAGATAGTATGATAGTTCTTTCATGACAAGATTTTTGGTGGTGTACCTTAGTAAAACATGCGAATACTTCTCTTCGCCAAACACTCTAATGAAGGTTCCACTTTGTGAGGAATACCAATATGCGATGTCTGCTATCACCTCCATTTCTTCTCGTGACATCCAAAGTGGATCTTCTTCAAAGATAAGCTTGTATAGTGGGATGATGAAGTGGTAGGTTAGTCGTTCCATTACTCCTCAATAACTACATTTCGAAAGAAACTTGCAATAGATGTGCACGATAGTTTCTTGTGGTTTCATGTCCAGTTCATACCAGGGAACTGTTTTTGTGCACATATTGCATCTAGTAATTATGCAGACATATAGAATCTTTCTCGCTCACCCTCAGGATGATTTCAATCCTGTGCTAAATGGACCTTAAACCATCAAGCCAGCAGATCTGACCAATTGAATGGCCTCCCATCATTCACCACTTGGTCAAATAAGACTTCCCACCCATCGGGAAAGGTTTTCATGCTCTCCTGACTATGGATCCTGCAAGCAAAGATAACCAAGAGATGGTATGCCTTCCTAAGGTACTTTGTCTTGTACACATGGGTGGGTGTCTGTCGAAATTTTGATGGCTCTTTCACCTAGCCTTTAACATTGTGTCTTGTGGTAACATGGTTGTGGGTGGCAAGCTCTTGTCCGTTGGCACTACTCAATGTCATAGTCTTCTCATCAATGTGTGAGACAATCCAACTGATGACATATGCACACAGGGAGGTTGGATACCTGAATGCAACCTTGTATAATCTTGATTGTCAGAAGTTAAGTGTCGGCCATCTAAGTCTGCCTCAAATTCCTTTGAAAAATCATCTTTAATCTATTGCCATGTCAATGAGGGTCCCTTTTCTATAAATAGCTAAGTATATGCATACACTGGAAAATATACTAATTTTTCTCAACGGCTTCCCCAATACTGTTCTCAGTGGTTTCCTTTGAAGCAGCTCTCTTAGGTGCCATGGAAATAGTGACTGTTGGAGAAATGCTCAACAATTTTTGTACCTTTGGATAGAAAGGATACTCATGGCAATCAAATTTCAGTGTTAAGAAAATCTACTTGCAATGCAAGTTCAAGAAGCGAACCGTGCAATTGATGGGGAGGATTGCATAATTCTCAATTGCAAGATGGATTGGATGCCTGTGGGAACTACACACTGCATATTCCTAGCAGCCAAGATAGAATCTTGTGGCTTGAAACTATGTAATGTGTAGTTCATCCTGGGCAGAGGCCTAGGAGAGACTGTGCATTGCGCAGTCTCAATGGCCAACAATGACAGGTTGGCTCCTGGAATTGCACAGTGCGCAGTTAGATCTAGATTAGACTATGCACTATGCAATTCTAGAGGCCAATATTGTGGCTTGATCCTTAGGATTGCGCAGTTCCAGCTAGGAAAAGTGAAAACTAGCTAAGGGGAATGCATATCTACCTAAGGGAAGTGTGTAAAACGAGTAGATTTGAGAGATAGTATGAAGTTAAGTGCAGATTTAATAAGTGAAAGTAAATGCATGTGAATCAAGTTCATCAATTAATCAAATGTAAGGAAAACAAAGTGTATGAGGAGAGTCATCATAATGGTGACCATTGGTACAAAAACAGGAAAACTAATGCGACATTTGGGAAAGGCAATCTAAAACTTAAAACAACACTTCTACAAGTTAAAACACCAACAACCATGAAGATAAACAATTGAAACATCACTCACACAAGCCAAATGACAAAAAGCGATAGAAAAAGCGGCAAAAGGCAACAAAAGCAAAACCCTCATGAAAAAGTGACGACGATCACACCAAAGGTTCCTTGATCTCCTCGGGAATTCTAGAGCTCCAAGATCGACTGTGAAAATGAGCTCTAGAAATGTCAATTAAATATATTTGGACAAATTATGGTTTATGATGGGCATGCATAAAAGTAAGGAAAAAGCGACACTTGGCATAAGTTTCTAAAAATAGTGCAAGTGCCTCCTTCGGGATACTAAAAATAGATCCATATTTTTTAGGGATGCTTTTTCCCTTTTTTATTGTTTACTTTTTTTTTTCTTTTTTCTTATTTTGGGGGAAGCTTACCATGCACACTGCCAAGAAATATTGTGCAGTTCTGGGGAACTTGGCAACTTTCTGGCTCAGTGAACTGCACAATTTTTGCACTTAATGAGGGTTGCGCAATTTCTGGGCTTAGTTTCGGGCTGTCTCCCATGACTGTATAGTTTTTGAACTCAAGGCTGACAGGTAGTCAGGACTGCGCAATCCCCATCATCAAGGCTTCTTTCCCTCTAGGATTGAACGATTTCTGGATGCAAGCCTAGAACTATTGTAAGACTAAGTTGGGAGATCAGCTTATGACTTAGCAGAATCAGTTAAGTGAACAAACACAAGAAAAACTGAAAATATAGATCTCAATCGAAGCATGAATACTTGGATCATTGGAAGATGAACTATTGTGGATAACAAGGGAGGCTCCAAAATCAAAGCATAAACAAAATTTTGGAGGGTGGTTGTAGTTGCTACAATAGATGCTAATGCCTTTTATCTACTTGGGTGATGGATTCTTAGGGATTTTAACCATGGAAATATCAAATACTTGAAGGAAGTAAGGTGAAAACTTAGGTTTTCACTTGCTAACCCTAACTATCACTTTATGAGGGGATAAATTCACTAGAGAAAAGCTCTCTAGGAGGTTCTCTAGGGAGTCCAAGGACACAAAATTAGAGCATGCAAAATTTACCAAGCATTTCAAATAAATATAAGAATTTATACCTAGAACATAGAAACCCTATCAATATTCATTAAATGCAATAATCATGAAAGATATTCAACAAAACGTACTCATAAGATATCCAAGAACAAGCCTTACCAAAATGATAACTCCACAATAAGCAATAGTCTCCAATAGACAAATATAAGCAAAGTAACAAAGTATAATAGCTAGGTCATGATCTCTAAGAGAGGTTGAGTTTTCGACAAGTGATGATGAATAAAAATAAAGAGGTGATTTTATATTTATATGATGCATATCTCTATAATTTCCAAATAAAATCCCCTACAAAAATTTGATTTTTGAGTGGACAAAAAGTAAAATTGGGTTACAAGCCAACCCAATAGCTTTATAGAAAAATATGCCAAGATAGGCCCACATGTGTGAGTCGTAGACTTAAAATCTGGTGACGTCATGCCCTTTTAGGGATCCAAATGATCTATCCAGACAGAGTCATCCTCCATTTGAGGAAAATCCCCAAATCATTCATCAAAGCAACTCCAAGGGTCCAAAATCCAGTTGTTGGTGCCAAACATCAGCTTCATGGGTGTCAAATGAGCAACTTGGTGCCCCATCTCTCTAGCATTGGTGTTCCATTAGGTGCAACAAGCCCTGATCAATCATCCTAATGAATTTCATCCTCATCTGGGCCATGAATCATGGCATGTCCATCAAGTATTGTATGGCCTGGGCATCATGTAGATTGGGTTGCCCTCAAGGCCTCCTTTTCTCTGGAACACCTACAAAAACCAACTCAAACTCAAGTGAAAGAAACCATTCATTAGATACTAATGTCATAAATTCATCTAAGTGGACCATACTTAAGTGTTAAGGGCATAACAATACTTTAAAAGGGGGTCACCATCAAATATGTAGCTATAATAGGTCTCATAAAGGTGTTCCCTACCTTTATAAGTGTGGCTAAGTAGTCAACCCTATTAAGTTCTTATAGCCCACAAGGAGAGGTGACATTTCCAAGGTTAACCCTTTAATCAATAGGTGTAGGTGTAAGTAAGTGGAAAATGGAGGGAAAATACTTCATGGCCAAGTGCCATGGTTTGGGGACCAACTAGTGGGAGTTCACATCATAAGTTTAAGGAGGGAGAAATTACCAACTAAAGGGATTTCTATACGTATTTTACTTATTTTTTATTAACACTTTATTTTTTGGTGCATAGCTCAAGGATCAAATCTTTCTCTTTATGATATAGTATTCAATTTACACTTTAAGATGAGCCAGTTTGTCGCTCATGGGTTGTGACATCTAAGGGTTCCTTTTGATGAGATGGAGCATCGGGTGCTCAGGAACCAAGTGATCGCTAATGATCAAGGTAAATCTCATGTTATGATTTTTCCACACACTAAATTATGTCCCAGCCATATTTTGCATTTTGATTTTATTTTTCTTTCGTTGTGACCATATTATGTTTTTCCATTATTTTTGCTACATCTGTTAAATTTTCAGATTGTTCTATGTTGTATCAATTACTTTAGCCGAAAGCAATACTTAAATTAGCAATATTTCCAATCACAATTAAAGTCTTTCCATTCATCAACAATAATTGAAGGTAGAACAATAAATGCAATGACAAAGGAGACAATCAACACATCAACAAGAGACATTGAATTTGGTCAAAGACCAGGGAAAAACCCCACAAGGGGGAAAAGCCTTTGAAATTATTCTTCTATTATATTGTCATAAAATGTTCAGTAGATAGTACAATGAGCCCAATACAATATCATGAGCAAAAAAACCCAATAATACTCAGAAATAAGTTTCCACCATCAGAATTGTTATCACCAAAAAATGATCACCTAGCCATTTCTAACTAGGTGGATCAAAAAACACCATGTAGGATTAATTTTACCATAGTAAAATCACTTTCACCATGGGAAATAATTTAGTAAACCATTTTTATTAAATTATTTTCTAATTAAAATAAATAAAAACCCCATGAGAATAATTGAATAAATCATTATTTAATTTTCTCTAGGAATAATTATCAAATCATTGTTTAATAATTATTCCTTGTCACATTTGGCTAAATCCCCTAGGAATAATTAAATAAATCACTATTTATTTATTATTCCTTATTTTTATTATTGGAATAATTGTTAAATCACTATTTAATTATTATTTCATTTTCACACCATTCTTAATCCTCACAAAATAATTAATAAATCATTTTATTTGTTAATTATTTCTAAATCAAGATATTTGACTATTTTGAATATCTTTTCTCTCTCCAAATAATATAATAAAGTATTCCTAATTGTTAGATCTCGATTTGGTCAATATTATTTTATTATTCTCCATTTTCGATATTAACTCAATACTTTGTTATAAATAAAAGGGTTTTCTATTCATTCTTCACCATGATCATTATCATCGTCACCATTATCATCTCTTTTATTTTGAGCTCCCATTTGAGTTCTTCACATTATTCTGGGTTTTCTACATATTGAGAGAGAAGATCGATTACTGAAACATCAAGGACATCAAAGGACCCATCCTACGGAGGGGGATTTGCAGGCCCTTTTGTAGATCTCCTTCACCAAATGTCATCAATAAAGTCTTTCCATTAGGGCTATTGCAATGGATATATATATTGTTGTTTATTGTTTTGGATCGTATATGTTATTTTTATTGTAGGTTTTTCCATGTTTTATTACATATCTAAAGCATAAGTGGCCAAAAATTGTTGATAGGGTGACTTGTCACCTAGTGACCTAAGGGAAGTTTTTTGGTACACCTTCCAGGAAATTTCACACTAACAAATGGCGACTCCATTGGGTTTTTAGTTACATTTGTCGTCAACAAATAGAGACTCCACTAGTGTAATAACAACATTCTTGGGTGACTGAAGTTTCAGTAAATTTCATGGTTTTCTACAGCTATTTTTATCTTCTTAATTTCTATTTATAGTATTATTTCATTTTTTGTCAAAATTTCAAATTCTTGTGATTTTTTGGTTCTTTCTGTAGAACACAGGTATCAGACGAGCAAGAGATGAAAAAATCTGTGTGAGATCTACCGACCGAGAGTCCCGGGAGAAAAACACACTATTCAACCCCATATCTGAGTTTCAGAGTGCACTTTTTGGCCCAATAACTATGTTTTCCACTATTCTAGGTCAGTACCTACGTTTTGGAATTTTTCCGGAAATTTTTCAAAAAAAAATTAGATTTGTCGAGAGTGTTGTGTGTATACTAGGAAGGGTATTTTTTCTCTATTTTTAGTATCCCCTAGGCCTATATTCTCTCAATTTTTTCTCTTTGAGGAAGTAAAAGTCCCCCTAGGGTTTAGAGTACACCTCCACATTGTTAGGAAGAGATTGGTTGAGTGAGGAGTCTAGGGTTTCAGCATTTTCAACTAATTTTCAAAGTCTGATCCATTACTTTTCAGTGCTTTTGGATAGGTACATTTTACCTTTTCTCCCTTTAGAGATTGGGTTTTTCCTTTCCCCCCTTAGGATCTCCTTGAGCGTCCTAGGTTTTAGAGCTTCATACCCATCCTTTGCAACATTTTTCACCTCTTATTTTTGTTGTTTGTCCTCACCATTTACAATACATTAGTGCCTCTAGATCTCAGTCCCCTTTGACATTAGGTCTTTTAGGCATTTTTTGTGTCTTTGAGTAGCTTGTTTTCCCTCTCTTGCTTAGCTTCTTGATAGCCCTTTTGGGTGGGGTTTTGTGTGCTTTATTGGCTATTTATTTTTCTGTCATTTTCAACGTTATTTATAGTATTTCAGCGCTTTATTTTCAGTAGCACATGGCATCATCAAACATTCTCAATTAGCTCATCCACTTGACACATTATTTTCATAAACTCACACCCTAAGTGAACGTGAGCTTGGTTAACAGCACCAAGCCAAGACTTTAAACACTACACCTTAATAATACAACCTACACAGATTAAGCCCACTTGGGCACCAGGGCCAAACAATCTTTGTAGTTTAGGTGTAGGATCGGTGGGATAGGATTCCAATAACACACATCGATCACTGTCATTGAGAAATAGAAGTTGACATATTATGGAGCTTAAAATACTTCACCATCCCACGGTCCAAAGCCAGAGTCCGTCAGCAACCTAATTCAGAGGGGATTATGCTAAGTAATCATGCGAGCAGTTCTCCTCGGGGCTACCCAACCCATGGCAGGGAATCCTATGCACTGGATCGCTACCAAGAAGCTCAAGACTCGACCACCCCCATGGGATAAGGTAACATAGTGACCAATCTTAGGAAAACACCTTATAGGATTGGATGTGGGAAGCAATTGGTTCCCTACCCTACCTTTCTCTGGACAGTGTTGCTTGTGGGGATAAGATTTCGTCAAGTAAGAAGTTCTTTGGAAGGCCATTTAAAACAGTAGATTTAGGATTGTTTGAGGATTTAGACCACCTATTGCCTAGAGATATTTTTCTTAGATAGAATGTGTTTTCTTGTATTACAGTAACATCATTATTATGGTTAGTTTACACTTGGCACCACTACACTAGGTGTTTGATTGTTGTTTGTTGCTCTTTTATTCCATTCATCACCCTTTAGTCCTTAGATTCATTATTGTCTTGACATCATTGTGCCCCCTAGGCATTTGTCATGGTGACTTTAATGTATTCACCCTTAGTTCCTGTTAGGACATATTACTCCTCCCCATCGAGTTAGAGTACATCCTCCCAGTACTCCATCAAGTCATCATTTTGATTGTGATTCTACTGATTCTTCCAATTATTCCTTTGATTTTGCATCTTCTCAACCTCATACCACCAACATGTCAGGCATCAATGTGGGTGAAAGAAACCAAGGGGGTAACCCCACCAATGGAACCCCGATCGGTGTGGTCACTCCTCCTCCGTTGCATCCTTTTATGGCTATTTTGAGTCTCCCTGATTTCAACCAGATCATCAATTATCCTCTTCTCCATGATCCCAATTAGCTAGCTATTCCTACTAAACTCCCTTCAGACATCCCAAAGTTTGAAGGTAATCTTGGATACAATACCACTAATCATGTTTTATCATTCCAAATTTGGTGTTCATCCAATTCGATCACTAAATACTCCATCTGTCTTCGTCTGTTCCAACACACACTTACTGGAGCTATTACTAAGTGGTATGTAGATCAACCTAGAGCCACTCATTCCACTTTTGCAAATCTTGCCAAAGCTTTTCTTGACTATTTCCAGTTACCTCTCTGTTATGACATGGGTACCGAACTATTGACTTCTTTCCGTCAAACCTCTGCCACTCGCCTATCTCACCATGTTCAGGAATGGCATAGAAGGAGGAGTGTATGTAGAGCTCCTAAATTCGAAGACCACATCTATATGGATTGGTTCCTTAAATCACTTTTGCCCCCCATTGATAAATATTTTGCGTCACACTTCCCCCACTCTAAGGAAGATGTGCTCCAAGTAGCCTTGAAATTTGATCCGATCTATGCCCAATTGGGTTATGTTTATATTGGCATCCCTGATCTACCTAGGCCTAGTGCTACTAATGCACCAGGGGCATCTCATGCCACAAATGGAATAGTTGGAACCATTTCGCACCCTCAACCATATTCTCCACCTCCAACGAGTTATGGTCAACCTCAGGGAGGGACCAGTTCCTCTTACATTTATCCCTCCTCCAATATTCCACATGGCAACTCTTATCTAGGACCCAACACGCCATATCCATATCCCCACATGCATCAACAAATGCCAAGGCCAACTATTGCACCACCTTTTTATCCCAATGTTGCCCCTTCTCCTTATCATCCATATGCACTACCTAGCACTCCATCCCCTTTGGCACCAGTACCCCAACCACCCATGCATGCTCCACCTCTGCCATAATAGAAACCTCCTCCACATGGTCAAGTGTATTCTCAGCAGAGTGTATCCAATCCCCTTAACCCTAAGAAAAGGAACAAGGGGAAAGGTAACTGAAACCAGCAACCTCAAGGTAATCAAGGTAGCGAGGGTCCACCACCCAATGCACCTCAGGGACCCTGGCCTAATCCGATAACCTAGCAACAAGGCAAACAGCCCAACAAAAACAAGGGTCTTTGTACGAACAAACCTTGTGCCTGTTACAGTGTATATGCCCATTATACTCATGAGTGTCCCCTTTTACCTTAGATGTGTCAAGTATGGGAAGCTCAAGCAACTTCTTCTCAAGGACCGCAGCCCATCACTCCTCCTCCCCCTCCTAAATCATCTCAATCGGTAGTTCTTACCAATCCTTTTCCTTACCAAGGATATATTTCTTCTCAACCTACACAAGGTCAAACAACTCCACCATATGGTCACCATGATTATCATATTCTTATGATGAATTCTGATGAGGTCAATACCGAGCAAGTCAACCTCCAGACTTGATCAGGCCAATGTGACAAGCTACCTACTAAGTCAGCGACTGAGTCCCAACCCCAAATTTCCATTGATCCTTTGTCATCATCCAATGGTACCTTACACATCCCTCATCCTATGGTAGAGGTTATTCCCAAGATCCCAAAGGTACATTACTTTGAAATTTTTCTTCTGCTAAATCCACCGATACTTATAGCATCATAGATGACTTGGTGCAGTCTCCTGATGCCATGTCAATGCTGGAAGTCCTCTAGATGTTCCCATCCCAATGGAAATCTTTACTTTGTGCTTTAGGTGTCATGGATCCCCAAAACGATCATATGATTTCCTTTCATGTTGACAAGTCAGAAAATCCTACCCTACCTTCATTTGTTGCATTTCAAATACCATTGTCCATTAGAAATGCCATTGTTTAGTGGTGTATCATAAACGAAGTTGCATCCACCTGTGTGATGGTTTCTAGTGTTTGGAAGTGACTTGGTTCCAAGGACCTGTCCCCATCAACCATCACTCTTTATGCTTGGGATGGTCATCCCTCACAACCCCTTGGATTATATCGCAACTATCCTATCACTATTTCTGAAAAGACTGTCTCTAATGACATTGAAGTCATCAATGTTCCCTTAGACTATAGCATCATTTTGGGCCATAGTTTACCTATGATATGTCAGTTGTCGCATCTGTGGTTCACCATAAGATGTTCTTTCCCCAAAATGGAAATATTGTTGCCATCGATTAGTTGGCATACTATGATCCAAAATCCAAGACTTCACCTGTGTCCAACATCTCATATGTGATTGGAAATAATATTGCCTCGTCTCTCACTAATGTTTCTCCTAGAGTCTACAAAGACTCCACTTTCCTTGGTGCTTATTATGGTCCACCACCTACTCCTTCTGAGCCTAACTCTTCCATTGTTTGCATTCATAGCAGCTAGCACCTCTACAACCTATTATTCCCAACTCAAACCAACCTTCCGGTACTACTCCTCAAGGACCATTTCCTTATGGTGGTATCTCTCCTAATCCTTTTTTGCCCGAAACCATTCCCCCAAGTCTTAACCATCTAGGAGTAGTTCCTCTAGTCCATTATCCTTCTAGTCATATATTGTTCTTATTTCAACCCCCGAGATTTTATTCTACACCTGTTATGGCTACGTTGAGTCTACCTAACATTAGCTTGGGGATCCCAATCTAGTACATTGATCCTCCCATAAACACTCCCCCCAATCAACTCAAACCTTATGTTGCTTTGACCCCAGTCCAACCTATTGTTCCTACCCCTTCCTTTGCTTTAGTTCCACAGCAACCTCAACAGGAACCTACACATGTTGTGAAAGCATTTGGCGAGGGGGGAAAATCTGAGAAAAGTGGAACCAAAGACAAGGCACCGCCAATAAATCCAGCTCCTCCTAAGCTGCAAAAGCCAATTCCTCCATGTGCTTTGTGTGATCTTGTTAGTCATGCCACCAATAATTGTCCTGACCTCCCTCATATCAAGGATGTGGTCTCTACTACCTTCCTTGATTCTAAGAATCCTGAGGTCCATGTCACCTTACCTTAGTCAGCTAAGAAGAACAGATCATTATGCACGAATCACCCCTATGCTTTGTATGATAATTATGGCCATTATTCTCACTGTTGTCCCCGTCTCGATGATTTTCATGATACACTTCAAGTTCTTCATGAATTAGAGGTTGCTCATAGTGATTCCATCTCTCCTTTGCCTATGGATTCTGGTCCCAACACTACATCAAAATAGGAGGCCTCTCAACCACCTATCGTAATCCCTCCCCCTAAAGTCGAGATGACAGATAGTACCGCTACCATTCTCTACCTATCGTCATCCATGAGATTGATGCATTGGAACTCCCTTGATGTCTCCTATTGTGATTATGTTGAACCTTCTTCACCGAACACTTCGGTCTCAACATCAATAGATCTTCCATCTATTAGTTACTTGTCTCCCAGTCTTGAAAGTGTTTATGTGAAACTTGTCTCTCATGAAGATGCCTCGAGTATATCCTCTTCATAATGTGGTATCTCTTCCTCCATTCCCCCCATATTCCATTATGATGAACACATCATGGGAACCATGGCCACCCCTGATTATCTTTGGGATGATATGCAACATCGTGTGTACTTACTTTTGCAACAAACACATGACCGATATGTTGTGGAGTCCAAAGACTTCATTCATAGTGAGGCTGATTGGTTCCATCCCCCCTTACTTCAAACCCATGAATTCAAACCACATCCACCTTGTGGCCATTACATTGACACCCAATGTTTGGGTAAGGGGGCATCCATTTTTTAGAATCCAAGAGAAGAAATTCTCCCCAACCCTCCTAGTGCATATGGTAGTGTCAACTCTAGTAGCATTATTATTCCCCATTTAGAAGAACCTCTAGAGTCTCATATCATGATGGGGATGATCCACTTAATCATTCCTCCATCCTACTTCAACAACCCAATCCCTTAGACATTGTTGTTGTTCAACTACCATGTTGTGTAGGTGAGAATGAGTTCATTATATCTGAAACCACTCTATGATATAGTGACACCATGTATCTGAACCCAGAAATTTAGTCCATTTGACTCCTATATGCATTGCCAAATGAGATTGGTAATCCACCATTTCCTTTCTCTAACTATATCTTTCCATTCTTCCCACAACAAGACATCCTTAAAATAAACAAATAGCAAACCACGTCATCAAAATGTGTTTGGATTCCACTACTCTAAATACATCTGGTATGCCCATAGCATATTCCATCTATCCATACAAAATTGTGGTGCACATATGCCCCTATATCTTCTCATCATCCTCTGGAGGATCTCGTGCCAATAGGACCAGATTCTTGAAACTCTTATTCAAGTGCTTGGAACACAATGGCAATCCCAAAACTCCTCATCTTGTGGGAATCATTCCCACCTTTGCATACTTGATCAGTCCCCTTCATCACATATGCTTGGCGGCAGTATCTCATGCTTAGGTTCATGATGACATCCCTGGCCACTTTCTCACTTGATCAACATAAGTCTTAGCTTAGACCCCAACGATATAGGTGTGGTTGATTATCATGTCATTCCTTGCATACTTTTTCATGTCGACCTCTTCGGCGAGCCATGTACACATTGCATATCGCAAATGATTGATACTATATTTTCAAACACTTACTCTATGTGATTCCACTCTTACCATCCAATCCTCATGTTTGACTTGGTGGGTGAGGATGATCCTAGACCTTCTCTAGTAGCTCATCCATGTATCCTTTCTTACCTTGATTCTTCATCAGGAACCATTCTTCCAATAATCATTAAGGCCATCTTTAGACAAGTAAGGCCACCTACATCCAACTTATAGATCATGATTCTGACAGTCGATTTCTCCTCTATGATCTCCACAAGATTTAGGGCCTTCTCCTCCTCTCCAAATTCTCCAACGTCTCACTATGAAAATGAATTGGATTTGGGGGAAAAAAGGCCTTCTATAGGAAAAACCATAGCATTTTTGTCACCCATTACGACCAAACTGTAGCTCCATTTGTCAAACCATCATTATCGTTGGAAATCTCTCGCCGAGTTCTATAATGGATCTCCATTTGTTTTTGGTAACTTGACACTTCACCAAGAAATAATTTTTTGAATGAAGTCTCACTTTGCCACCTATTAAAATTGAATTTCTTCACTTCAGCCACCTATACTTTGGTGCCACTTTACCTTTGCACTAGTTGACTTGCGTGTCGATTTTCATCATGAGTGACCATCATTTACTCATGTTTTCATGGTCCCCTCTAGGCCTCCCCTATATGACAGCATCATCAAGTCACCCTTGTTCAGGGCATCTGAGATGAGTCACCCTTGTCTCTATGGAGTCTATTCTGAGCCCCATTGATTTTAGTTACAATGTTCCATACATATTTGTGTCGCATCCATCCCAATATATTCATATTTTGCCTTCATCTCTAATGCTTCGTCGCCAAACCCCATTTGAATCATTGACCATCCCCTTTGGAATCGAGTTAGTCACTGCCATGTCAACAATACATATCATGCTCTGACAAGGGAAATCATTATTTTTCCCCTCATCTTGTTTCCGTCCATCATCATCCCCGGTGTTAGTGCATCAGTCACTCTATTATGATACCTCGCACCTTTGTTAAGGATTCCTTATTGCCTTAACTCTGGTGGGCCCTCTTCTGTCGACTTTAGCACATTTATTCCAATAGTTTGGTCTAGAGGGAAATGTATCTTCATTCCAACTTTCATCTTTGTTCGGTGCCTTGGATCAAGAAAATGGAATCACAATTTCCCTTTGACTTGGTTGTTTCTGACATGCTCAACGCCAGCTCCTTACTGAAAGATTGATATTCATACACTTGATGGTTCGATAATCCAGATGATTGTCCCAGTGATTCTTGGGTGTGTATGAGATGTTCCAGACCTCATGAGGGGATGACGCTTCAGGTAGCCCCCCATATGCTCATATGTCCACATACGTTGATCAAACCTCATATGCAGTGCCACATATGTGATGGGTTCGGTTTCAGCCTCTTGTAGTGCCCACAGCATGCATGTCTCCTTCAGCTAATCCATTCAGATCTTTAGAGCCCTCTCCTGTTCAATAGGGCTTCTTTGGTTATGTTCACACCTCACCATGTTAGTTTTAGCGGCATTATGTCTCATGTACTCAGATGTTATTGTATTTAGTCCTAGCCTATGTTTCTCCAGGAACATTATGTATATGGGATCCACTATATTATTTTATGGCCCATTAATTCCAACATATCATGTGTCATGTTATTTGTAGCTTAGTCCCACATTGTTGGGCCCATCATTATTCTTTATATGCAATTATCTCAGCAGGTATGGGTATGCCTCCCCCACCTCATTTTAGATCATGTACTCCAACATAAAAGGAGACTTCTACCAGTTTAGTAGGTCTCGCCCCTTCCATTTTTTTCGTCCTTGCATTGCTTCAGCTCTCTCTATCTCTCTCTCTCTCTATCTCCACTTCAGTGTCTCGTGGAATTGAAACCAACCTACAATGTATTTCAATCATACAATTTTCTCCTAACACATATTTTGGGGGGAAATCTATTATCACCAAAAAATGACCACCTAGCCATTTCTAACTAGGTGGATTGAAATACACCATGTAGGATTAATTTTACCATAGTAAAATCGCTTTCACCATGGGAAATAATTTACTAAACCATTTTTATTAAATTATTTT
>APFE030628037.1:12026-114106 GCA_000404065.3 Pinus taeda | reverse complement strand
AGCACATCAATACTAAATATCATCTGATTCGACATCATGTTGAGGCCAAAACAATCCATCTCCATCATTGTTCCACAATTGAGCAAATTGTAGACATCTTCACCAAAGTGCTTCGAAGAGAAAAGCTTGAACAATTCAGAATGATGCTTGGACTCACCAACACCCCTTCAGATTAGGGGGGGAATGCTGACACCTAATCCTTTTGATTTGGGTAAATATAGGTAAATAAATAAATGAGAAATGTGAACAGTCATCGGGAGATGAACTGAATAGTCTCTCCCTCATGTATATAAAAGACCTACTTGATTGAATGAATATAAAAAACAGTTTTTGCTTAATGGAGTTACTGCCTGGCCTGACAGTTCCGTTGCGCTACTCCACCTTCTGCTTCCTTCTCCTCAATGAGTAATCAACCTAAAACAAAGCAAAGGAAATACAACAAAGCACGTAACCGGAAACAACAATGAACTATTTACTCACAAAGTCAAGAAGTCATGAGCTATCAAGTACATTACACACAAGACATAGGAAAACATCATTGATTGCATCAATAATGAAATAAGAGTCAGCTTACAACCAAAGTCTTAACGTCACAAGCCTTCTCAGAAGGGTCTAGCCAGCATGTTCTTCAAGCATTCACTCTTTGGAGATGGATCTCCCAACATACAAGAGCTCTCTCACTCATAAGTTTTACACAAGATTAAGGGAACTTCACAACCTTCCACAAGCCATCAACAATCCCACACTTGCCACACTCACACCAGCTATCTTAGCAAACTCACAAAACACTAACAACATTGCTCAACTAGCCAACTATCAGAAACTCTAGTAATGCATAGCAATGGTGAGATTTTAAATAGGAGAAGGAGTCTCCATGAAAAGTGGAAAGGAGAGTTTATCATCAAGGAAGGTAGCACGATTGATGGAACTTCCACACCAGGGAAGGAAGGGTGACATAAACAATGCCAACAACCAAGTTTGGAGTCATCTGGAAGGTTGACTGTTGGAACAAATTCGCCCAATCTGGATCACCGCAGGAACATAACTGATCTTCAGCACTAACATCACTAGTGATCAATGCAGCTAGTCAGATCATCGCAGAAGAGACCACATAGCCCTACACTGGTGCATAAAATATGGCCATCGCGGGAATCAGATGTACTTCCACACTGGCACCGCAGATGGACCATTTATGAGCACCTTTCAGTGTGTATATTAAGCCCATATCCGCGATGAGGCAGATAACTTAGGAAAAGTGGGTCAATTTGCAGCATAGGAGAGCATTTGTTCAACATGAGCGTGTTTGACTTGGACACATGACAGAGTGAAAGGACCAGAAGTGAAGGCGATGAGAAATTACTGTGTAACATATGCCCCCTACAGTATGAAGCCCGAGAGAGTGGGAGGGGTGAAATGTTTTACAAAACAACTGAGCCAAAACACCATTTGGAAGGACTTGTATGCAAGTCGAACTGATATCTCTGAAGTACATGTAGTCTAGGCATGGGCACAACCATCCAAAAGACAAACGAAATAGGTTTGTGGTATGGACCCATCCATCCAGCTAATGGGACCATGATAATGATAAAGGTATGGTCGCAGCCATCCATCAAGACATAGGCATGGTCACATCCATCCATCAACGAGCCATGTAACCAGAAACCAATCCACATAGCCCGAAAATATGTAATCTGAGTTCGGCTCTTGACCCCATCCGATCACAGTACAAATTTTAACATGCGAATAGATGTGTTGAGGTCGAGCATGATAGAAAGTCGCTTGATTACCAGTCAATGATGGAAACCGTTAACAAGCATGAGAGAAACCACCTATAATGCCAATGTTTCTCAAGGTACTAGCTAGCACAATCCATGGAGTGTGAAAAAGGGAGATGAAGTCGAACACTTGTGGAATCACCCAATCGACGACCAATGATGAAAGTCGACCATCAAGTATGAAGAACTTGCCATTGAGGCACGCAAGCTCTAAGGTACCAAAGGGGATCTCTAGATCAATTTCCTAGATAATGAGCTAATGTCGACAGGAGATGACCCATTGCAGGAGGGCCATAATGTTTCCCCCATCAACGACACGAGATGAGGAACAAGAGGTAGATGGTGAAACAGAGTATCAGAGAAGGAGACAGAGGTGTAAACTGCAGAAGGATTATACTCTTGAACATGTCGGCGACATGAATCTGGCGGGTGGCAGCATTCAAGTACCAAGGGATCAGAGGCTTGATGACAATGGCGTGAATCATATGGAATGAGGCTAAATGACAACACAACCCACTGAAGGCGAAATGATGATGTATGGATATCCCAACCCGAAAAGAAGCAAAAGTGTCAATGTTCAAGAGTGACTTATTGTCATAGACAATCAATGATAAACCTGTTGTTGAATCCAACCTAGTAATAGTTTAACGAGCCCTTGGGTGGAGAAGCTCGAGTCTCGTCATAGTGACGAGTCCAATGTCGTTAGGGTTTAACGAGTCCGACATAGGTAAAACTCAGAGTCTTTTTCATGTTTAGAGAGTTTGAAAAAGGAACAGAAAAAAAAAAACTCCAGGGGGGTCCTTTTTCGTAGATTTGTGTCTCTCGAGCCCGAAAAAGTATAAAAAAATACTCGAAACAACCACTCAATGATTACGATCGAGGAGTACTTTTCATGATTAGTTACTTCGACCTAAAAAAGTAAAGAAGTGACCGAAATCATATCGTTTCGTAACCAATAACGAGCTCGAAACGATAAAGGCCCTGCAATCTTTTCGTTTTTAGACGGTTGAAAAAGAGCTTAAAGGCGACCGCCTCTTATTTACTTTTAACGAGTCAAGAGGAACAACTCGGCTATCTTTTCATTTTTCACGTCGGAAAAGAGTTGAAAGTAGACCTCCATTTTTATTCTCTTTAATGAGACAAAAAGGGAAAAATACTTAGCGATATTTTCATATTTTACGAGTCAAAAAAGAGCTTAACGGTGACTCGTCCTAGAAGAACGAGTGGTATAAAGGGTAGCAACTGATTCCGGCAATGGTGGAACTGCTCAAAACATGTAATGGTTAAGAGGCTGGCTAATAAAACCACTCATCGTTGTGGTTCCTCAAGAAGGAAAACCAACCAAGTGAAAGCATATGATCAGCCAAAGAGATGGTGGCAATGGAATGAAACAACCAAGGCTCATCTAGCAGAATTTATCGGATAATGGAAATCACGAGATGTAAATCAGGTATGGTTTCATTTTTACACAAGCATGAACCATGGAGAACTCTGCTTGGATTCAGTTTCATGTTTACACAAGCTTGAAATGAAAAACTGTGCTTGTTATGGGTTCGCATGCCCCCAGCATAATGATACAAATCGAGGTACATTCCCCCCAAGCTCCATTGCATTCAATGAGGTGGATGGAATGAAGCTTCACTTTCGAGATCTTGGAAAGACTCGACTTGGATTTTACGAGATCTTAATCAAAGACTCGATTTGGAAAGGGAGTTGTTTCATTTTTTAAGGAGGTTGACACAATAAAAGAACTATCCTCATAACCCTTGTTTCATTTTTTAACGAGGTTGACACAAGATCAAGAACTTTCCTCAAGACACCCAATTTCATTTTTTAACGAGGTTGAGACAAGAACAAACTATCCTCGTGACTCCTTATTCCATTTTTTAACAAGCTTGACACAGGATTAGGAACGATGCTCGAGGATCCTTGTTTCATTTTTTAATGAGGTTGACACAAGATCAAACTATCCTCGTCACTCTTGGTTTCATTGGCCATATGAGAACATGGCTCTTAAGAGATCTTCGCGAGATGGAAGAAACACACTCGGGAGGAATACATGTCATGAGGCACTAATGATAGATCAGGTTCCAATGCCCCTAGTACATGATGTACGAGGCCATCTGCATGATCATCAGCAAAGGTGGAGACAAAACGGGTATCCACATAATTGACCTGTGGCAAGGAAGGTACTGCTTGTGAGCAAGAACCAAGAGGGGATGACAATTGCGCAGGAGGCACTGTGGGAGTAAAGAATGATAATTGATCTATGGTCACCATTCTTCCATCATGTGGAAAACAAACCACACGAATAAGTGAAGAAAAAAGAGTCCCCATGGCATAAACATAGTCACGGCCAAGGAGAAGACTGAAATTTAAAGCACCTTGGACAATCAGTACGTCTATATAGACGATTTTGCCTCCCAAAGTAACAAGGAAATTTGGAAGGATCCCTAATGGTTGACTGGTTCCTCCGTCAAATGCTAACAGATTCTATGTGACTAGCACAAGATGTGGGGAGTCCAAAGCTTGCCAAGTAGTGGAAGGCATAAGACTGACAGATGCACCCTCATCCAAGACAGTGCCAGGTACTGCCTTATCATAGGCATGTACTGTAATTTGGAAACACACATGGGATGGAATGCGAAAATCAGTCAAATGACTCCAGTCAAAGGAAACGACCAAACTACTTGGTGGGGGAATCGTATGATTGCCCCCCTGCTCTACAAGAACTGAAGAGGGACCCTCTTGAGCAGCGGGGATAGGAGGGTCATTACCGGACTCAGGAGAATCTGACGAGATGAGAAGAACGTGAGTAGTAGAATCATGATGCTCCTCTAGAACAGAGCAATCAACAGGTGGTGAACCTGAGTTGACACTCTCTCCGACCAATGGTTGGTCTGGAATAGGCTTAGCACAGCCAGGTTCGGAAAGAGGAGGACGGACAAGAGAAGAAGCTAATTCAATCTCTTGGTTGACAAGGAGGGGGTCTGAAGAGAGCCTCTGATAACCAACGGGAAGTTGGGTGAAGAAGTTGTAAGACTTTCCAAAATGGTGGAAGCTTTATCCATGGGTGGACAAAGGTGAAGGGGATGGTTGCCTTCACATAGCCTACAGGGGAATCGAATCTTCCCTTTCTTCTTATCGTTGCCAGTTGATAAGGTAGCATCGCCATGAGCTTTAGAGGATGATGAGGGATGAGCTGGATCGCAAGACCATACTTCTAAGATCTTAGGAATGCCAAGACAATCACGAAGATGATGGTCACCCTTGCACAATTTACAATGAAACTTAACCTTCTGCGGAGGGGCAGAAGGTGTTCCGACCTGGGATGTACTTGGAGTAGTAGCTGCACAGGTGGCCTCGCGTTTATCAGACTTCTTCTTCTTCTTCTTAGTCTCCTGGTTACTAGATGTGAAACTCTCACCAGGTGAAGGAGGAGGGGAGGGGGAAGAAATAGGGGAAGAAGGCATGGTCTCAACCTTGGAATCATCGTGCCGTGGTTCAAACGAAGGAGACGGTGGAACAGGAGTCATGATGCTTGGAACCACCAAGGTTGAAAACAACCACACAGGAAAATTGATGGTTAACCCAGGCAAAGACAATGTTGCCATATACAGAGCACCGGCATTTCCAAATGAAGGAAATGGACCAGGATTTCCATCTGGGGGAAAACCTTGGCCGGTAGACTCGAGGAATGTTGCCAACAAGAACGAGCTTGAAAAACACTCTTATCACAACCAAGAACTCGAACGTTTACTAGGAATATTTTGTGGGGAGTAAATTTTATGACGCAGGAACAAAACTTGACCTTTTCATCTTTAAAGAATCGAGAAAAGGACCAAAATATGACCCTAGTCACCTTCGAATATTTAATGAGCCTGAAAGGACAAGTGCTCAGATGAACCTTTTCTTTTAGGGAGTCCAAAAAGGAGCAAAAGTGACTACTCTGGAGAACTAGGCAAAAGGTTTACTAGACAATCCGTAAAATTGCATATACACCTTGGCAGTCATATGAAAACCAAGGACTTTCTATACAGCAGTCAATCTTCTCGAATGTTGTGTTCGGTGCGTTACGGTTTGTAAGGTGGCAGACAGGACTTCCTATGGATAAAGGATGATAAACCTAGTGGAGTCTCCTAATATATACGTGACGGTACGTGGGAGCTCAATTCTGTACTAGACCGCTATTGAGTCACAGAAGGAGGAATCACCCAACCTTGAGTGAAAACAATAGTGACTAGGTTTAACGATGCCGGAGCACATCTCTATCCTAGACCTCTAAATAATGAGTGTTATGTTCCAATGCGTTGTTAGATTTATTCAGTTCATTTTAAGGTTGATCTTAATTATGTTTAAGTTTTCAGGTCCTACCGTATGTATATCAAAGAACCTAGGATGCAGCTAGAATGAGAAAAACATCTTCCATTTCAATGAACACCTACCTACAGAAGGGTAGGGAGATCATTCCCAAACCAAGAAAACCAAGACAAGCGAATGCAAACACTAAGAACCACAATGCATCAATACATTAATCTCATGATGCATCGATACTACTAATGAAAGATTTAAAATGTGCTTTCCAATTTTTCAAACATGAAAATTCGTAATGCAAATGTACTTTCACTTTCGTATGCTAAATGAATGCAAATTTTTTATTTTCTTTTTGTTATAAATTCAAAGAAGCAAACAAGCAAGTGTGAGTTGATCGATCCAGACAATTGTGATCTATGCTTGGTAGTGAAGAAATCGAATCATCATAAAAAATTGGTTCAACAATCGACACTAAAAATCAACCAGCAAGAAAACAAGCAGCGAAAGAGCCTCAAGAAAATCACAAGACAGTTGTGGATGAACCTTGAACAGACAAGTAACCCAAGAAAACTAATTCAAGGAACTTGAAATAATGATCTATGTCACAAAGTGAGAAAAGCAAGGGACGAGTAGGACTGATGGACTCAGGAGGCAGAATTGAGAAAATCAATTCTACAGCAATTAGAGCGGGTAATACACAAGCAACAAGCACTGATAAAGCACTAGCCGCAGCAACAAGGCAATGTCAGCGCAGAAGTACACAACTTTCCCGCGATGGTCCAATTTCAGAACCGTCGTGACTATGGGGCATAATTACGCGATGTATAGGATGTTACAAAAGGGTGAGCGCAATGACAACACAATTGTTAAAATTAAATCCGCGATGATGTTCAAAACAATGACAGGCGAACCAAAATTCCCAAATCAAAAACAGTCGATCCTTCAATCAAATGGGATTATTTCCCAGATCAACCCAGGAAACTCAGAGGACTGATAACTAATCCCAAAACTTCAAAAGAGACGAAATCAAAAAATCAAGACAAGAGTAAACAAGAAAAAAACAAAGGCCAAAACTCCCCAGCGGAGTCACCAATTTGTGATGCAGGAAAGTGTTCCCTCTGCGGGCGGAGGCAACCCCTCTAGCCCTACAGTGGGTCTAGTCACAAACAAGGACAAATCAACAATAGCTTTCCTTAAACAGTTAAAGTTGGAGGCCTACCTCAACCGATGGTCGATGGAGTTCCATTGCGCTACTCCAGCTTCCGCTTCCTTCTCCTCAATGAGTAATCAACCTGAAACAAAGCAAAGGAAATACAACAAAGCACGTGACCGAAAACAACAATGAACTATTTACTCACAAAGTAAAGAGGTCATGAGCTATCAAGTACATTACATACAAAACATAGGAAAATATCATTGATTGCATCAATAATGAAATAAGAGTCAGCTTACAACCAAAGTCTTGACGTCACAAGCCTTCTCCGAAGGGTCCAACTAGCCTATTCTTCAAGCATTCACTCTTTGGAGATGGATCTCCCAACATACAAGAGCTCTCTAGCTCATAAGTTTTACACAAGATTAAGGGAACTTCACAACCTTCCAAAAGCTATCAACAATCCCACACTTGCCACACTCACACCAGCTATCTTAGCAAACTCATAAAACACTAACAACACTACTCAACTAGCCAACTATCAGAAACTCTAGCAATGCATAGCAATGGTGATAGTTGAAATAAGAGAAGGAGTCTCCATGAAAAGTGGAAAGGAGAGCTTATCATCAAGGAAGGTAGCACAATTAACAAAACTGCCACACCAAGGAAGGAAGAGCGACATAAACAATGCAAACAACTAGGTCTGGAGTCATCTGGAAGGCTGACTGTTGGAACAAATTTGCCCAATCTAGATCATCGCGAACACATAACTGATCTTCAACACTGACATCACTAGTGATCAGTGCATCTAGTCAGATCATCGCTGAAGAGACCACATAGCCCCGTGCTGGTTCATAAAATCGATTCATCGCGGGAATCAAATGTACTTCCGCACTGGCAGCGTGGATGGACCATTTATCAGCACCTTTGAGCGCGTATATTAAGCCCATATCTGCGATGAGGCAGATAACTTAGGAAAAGTGGGTCAATTTGTACCATAGGGGAGTATTTGTTCAACATGAGCATGTTTGACTTGGACACATGACACAGTGAAAGGACGAGAAGTGAAGGTGGTGAGAAATTACTGTGTAACAGTCCCCCACACAAACAGTCCCATGGACAAGCTTGCCTGGTTTGTTTACTGTCCCCCACTCAAATAGTCCACACAACACCTAGTGTTTGGTTCACTTTACTGTTTCCCACGCAAACAGTGCACACAACACCTGGTGTTTGGTTCATTGTTCCACGCAAAGCCTCTTGTCCTCTAATGTCAAGAGAATAACAAACACAAGTATAATTCCCCCATGATTTTTCCTCTTTTTGTTTTTCCCCCTCTCCTGTAAGAGATCTCCTGACAATAAAGAATGTTAAGGGTGGTTATCAAGAAATGAAACCTAACTGAAATGGTTAAAGATAAACTTTATTAATAATATTCTATTCATAAGGAAATTGCAAAATAAGAATATTTTATTTTACTTAAGTTTTTATATGAGTATTTACGATAGGGATATTACATACTTGCCCCTTAACAGGAACACCATCCTTGGTGTTCATCTCTTGTTGGAACTTTAGATTTTACTCATGATATAACCATCTAAATTGCACAAAAAAGTGATCCTTCCTCTTTAAAATCAAAGATTTCATTCCAAGAAATGACAATAAACAAAAATTGTAATGTTATAACATAAGAAAAAATCAATAGTCATAAGCATTTCTAACTACAAAAATATGCAAGTTCTAATTTCCATCACTTGGCCCTTATTCAAATTTATAATATACAAAAACAAATCTCTATATCAACTTACCATTACTTACCAACTACTCTTCAAAATCATAAGCACTTTCACGTAAGTATTTTAATAGTGATTGGACAATCCATCAACCCTCCATGGTAAGTAATTTGTAATGTATGACTAACAAATTCAATCACATTAGTCACAATATTTTGAGTCAAATGAAATACTTTTAACTATCAATCAATTGTGTAATGTTAGATGATATTTAACTCACAATACTTTTACAAGTACTTAGAGAGCACTAACACTAATCATCAAAATGATAAATCACTGCACCACATGCACATTGTATTAACTCTTACTAAAGACATCCACATAGTACTTCTAAAAGTACAAAAAAACACCTATCTCTCTAATCATCAAAACAATCAATCACTGCATCAAGTGAAAATCGTCTTAGCCCCTACTAAGATGTTCACAAGATTGGTAATACAATAAAGGAACTAAAATTCCAATAACTCCTTATTGAACACTAAAATTCTTTTGTGTTAAATTGTGCATGACATCTTTCTACAGTTATATATAAAATTCATTTTTGACACAACACATAACTAATTAATTAATTTTTTCTCCTACAAAAACCATAGTAGCAAAATAATGCTCCTCCCAACCCATGGGAACTGGTTTCCACAACCAGATCGAGTCATTTTCACATCCAGACAGTTATTTGACAAAGGCAATACCAAGTCTAGTATGGAATTCCACTGGCCAAGCAGCTCAAGAATTCCAATCACCACATAGGGTCCAATATAAGATTCCTCTTGGCAACATCCTGCCCATTCCTCTGACAGTGTCCCATTTATGAGGAATTTTGGGTCTCCTCCAACAGGCTCCAAATCAATAAAGTTGCCTCAGGATTTTTACCCTCTTCACCATCTTGGAAAACTCTTTTCCCTTACTGAGATAATTGATCTCTAGGGAGAGGAAATCTGGGTAGGCAAGTACCATCAACCTGTTTGGGCAGGCAACCGCCATCAACCCAAGGGTGTATAGCCTTTCACAACTATCTGCAACTATCTGGCATGTTAAATTTCTCTTTTATCACTCTTCCCCAAACTAATTTACATAATGAACCATATGAACATTATCATTAACAAAATAAACATGCATGTACACCATGCATTTACACTTAACCCTCAACATGGGTCCACAACATCTAGATTGATAGAAAACATAACTAACATACATGTTGTATGCATTCTGATTTTCCAAATAACACAACCATGCATATCATATAACATTATGCTTTCTCATTTACGGTTGCAATGTCATTTTACCTTGACAAGTTTTCTTGCGGCCATTAATCTACCACTACTTAATCCCATCAGCAACATTAGTCATAAATATGCATCATTTAATAAGTATATACTTTCAAAATCATTTTAGTTTGAGGCACAATACTGTCATGCATAAAAGTATATGCAAATATTGATTAATGTGTAAATGCCAATGATAGTTGAGGTAACAATCTAAGCATTTCCAATTTCCCACAATGTATTGCCATTAACAGACCAATACATGAAGTAACTACCATAATTACTTGTTTGCGAACTGTAATAAGCTTAAATCAAATTCAATTCACGCCTATAAGTTTTATTAGTTAGTCATACAACATTAACCAATCACAACTACCAATCATCTTAATGCAACCATGGCAAAACTTAATCAACAATTAGTTTTTACAATCAAGTCTCACTAATTGACTTATTGTATATTTTCAATATCTAAAGGGGTTCTTCTAATGTCCTTTTAAAACATTCTGCCATCCTATTCAAAGATGTTCCCCATATTTTACATTCATGCGTTTACTCATTGAAAGTAGCGTATTATCGAAGGATCTTCCACATATTTTACATTCATGATTCACTCATTAAAAGCCATCCTCGTTAAATGTCTCATTAATGTTTCCATATTTGAAAAATTTGGTAGTTGATTGTTACTTTCCTTAGTGATTGTTTATGATTTTTTATAAGTTTGACAGAGGTTTTATTGTTTTTTATCCTCATTAGGATTCAAATGTCGTGAACATAGTTTTGCAACAAACTTTATTACTTACTATTCAATGCAGTTATAAACATGTATCACACATATCATGTCAAAAGTAGTGTACTGCATAAATAAATATCTATATTGTTAGACTCATACTTGAGTTGATGCTTACTAGTAACATACCTCGATTTCCTTTTTGCTTAAATATTCCCGAAGGTGTCAGTGCTGCAACCTTTAGCTTTGGTACCACTTGTAACATACCCCGGTAACCTCACATGAAAATGCAAGGAGTTAGAATTTTTTTTTTACACAAATTACCCATAATTAATTATACAAATCACTATTCCACATTCATCATTAACCATTAAATAGAATGTTCATTAGTACATAAAGTAACTTTAAATAGAAGAGAGTAAGTTGCATAACCATTAACAACCACTGTTGTAGTACTATTGTGGTATATTAACATAAATTGTCTTATGAACCTTGCATCCATTTCATGATTCCCTTAACCAAATTAATTTATCACATACTTGACATTATGATTATCACATCATATAAGAAATCAACATCATCAAGGAATCAACATTATCAAACTGACACAATAATAAATCACGTCGTTGAACACAGATATACCCTGGAAACCCCGTAGGGTGAAAACCAGCAAACATTTAATTTTATTATTAAATGCTTGTGAGGGTTTTCACCCCTCACTCAATGGCTTATAAGGGATTCCATCCCTTATCCATTGTATAAAATATTACAATGAAATATCATTAAAATGGCACATAACTAGCTAAAAGCTTTTACATCTTCATGAAACCCTTTACCGACATATCACCACTCTCTACATCCTTGTGGCATGATTGTTTTATCAATGTACGATACTACAACTCGTACTCATGAGCATGGACTGTTAGTTCTTTATTGTTAATAAATTTACTGCATAACATAAATAATTACTGAGAGGAATAAATATAAAAATAACCAGCAACAACCATAAACACATAAACACAAATGTTTATCCGGGAAAACCTTAAATCTGGGGAAAAACCCAACCTAATAAGATCTCATTAGCATTGGCCAAAACCCTGGCCAATCCGACCAAGTGAGCCTTCACTGCTCACCTCCAGGTCTTGCATTACAATGAAGTCCTTCCTGCCTTTTATAAGCTCCATTACATATAATACCACAGGCAGAATATTATGGGTGCACAATACCATGTACCCCAAAACCATCACTGTTTAACCTGGGCAACTTTAACTTTATCCTGAGTCAAGTTTACCTAACATTTATCTACCGCAATGTTAAAAATCATTTTTTCTTTGGCACAAATCGTCATTGTTTCCTTTCATTGTTGTCGTCAACAAGCTTTGGCAACAAGATTAGATACAATACTAATCAATCAATAATCAGTCTCTAAAAGTGATCTTTTAACATCTACTCATGCGCATGAGTTGTAAATATAATATCACAACATGCTTCTTCTAACAACGTTGCGAATGTATAAACAAATAACTATCAAGCATGTCATAATAATTAACTCGTACATTTATTCAAGTAAATACTTGTTTTACTTTCCACAATACTTATTCGCACTAATGCATATTTCTCTTTAAAGGATCTAATTCAATAGCTCTAGAAATCCATGTTTCTCTTTAAAATATATAACACCATAGTTATATCTTCATACATGTAATAAACTATTGTTTCTATGTTTTTGCATGTGTGTTCTTTTCACATAGTTATTTTTCAAGAACCCAACATAGTTTCTCTATCATTTATGTACAAGTTATTATGCATTTGTTTCCATGTTTATTTTGGGCATAAGAACTAAGATAACAATAATGGTAACACTTTATGCACTAAACCATGCAATTAAATCAAACTATCCAATATGTAACACACAAATCCTTTACCTTTTTACTCACCAAAACATGTAACTTTTGCAAACTCTTGCAAAGGAATTAACACAATTAACTTATCTTTCATGCATAAAAAGATATATCATTTCTAAAGAAAATTCCTATGACTTATATTATCTTTGTGCATTTTATCTATGCATAGGTTATTATATTTTGTCATAACTAAGTATTGTTTTTCAAAAGAACTGTCTTAGCCATGAGAATATTTAACAAATTACCCTATTTAATCTATATTCACTATTTAACAAATTACCCTCTTTAATCTATATTCACTTCCAGGAAAATGACTACAAAATCCCTTTTTAAGAAAAGACAATTCATCATTTATTTTCTTACATAAAAGACATTTGCATGTTATATAAAGACAATAAATGTTACTTATCATTTAATGTTGCAAATATATATAATAGCCATCTTTTTCTATATATAGTAATAACAATCATTAGCTGCATGTAAAGTAATATATTTTCTCTACCAAGAAAAATATATAATAACAATTCTTATATGCAGTAATATATTTTCTTTTCAAGAAATATATATAATATTCAATATTTATCCACATGCAGTAATATATTTTCCTTACGAGGAAAAATATATGATCACAATCTTGATCTACGTAATATATTTTATTTACCAAGAAAAAAAAAGATATGATCACAATATTTATCTAATGTAGTAATATATTTTTTTAACCAAGAAAAATATATAAAAATCAATCTTTATCTACATGCGGTAATATATTTTCTTTACCAAGAGGAATATATATTCTTTATCTACATGTAGTAATATATTGAGTTACCCATAACTAAGGTTATTTAAGTAAAAACCCTCTTTAGGTTATTAAAGTAAAAACCCTAATCTTTATCTACATGTAGTAATATATTAAATTACACATACTAAGGTTACTTAAATAAAAACCCTCTTTAAGTTATTCAAGTAAAAGCCTTCTCTCCTTTGCATTCTACTCATCCATTAGAAGAGAAAACTAGAATTAGAAAGGGTAAAATACTCATTATTTAATTTGCAATAGCTTAAACCATTAAAAACTAAAAACATAAAAACTTACCTCTGCATCATAAATTGTCATAACTCTACACCTCAAATTACAAGGCACCATTGAATCCAAGACAAATTTCCATTGTGAACAACCATTTCTCTGTGGTGTTCGTTGTCAGTCTGATGGCGTTTGTTTATAGTCCCCCATGCAAACAGTCCCATGGACACGCCTGCCTGGTGTTTTTTTACTGTCCCCCACTCGAACAGTCCACACAACACCTGGTGTTTGGTTTACTTTACTGTTTCCTAAGCAAACAATGCACACAACACCTTGTGTTCGGTTCATTGTCCCACGCAAAACCTCTTCTCCTCTGATGTGGAGTGAATGACAAACACAAGTATAATTTTCCCACGGTTTTTTCTCTTTTTGTTTTCCCCCCTCTCGTGTAAGAGATCTCCCGTGAATAAAGAATGTTAAGGGCGGTTATCAAGAAATGAAACCTAACTGAAATGGTTAAAGATAAACTTTATTAGTAATATTCTACTCATATTGAAATTGCAAATAAGAATATTTTATTTTACTTAAGTTTTTACCATTGTGAATAAAGAATGTTAAGGGCGGTTATCAAGAAAACCTAACTGAAATGGTTAAAGATAAACTTTATTAGTAATATTCTACTCATATTGAAATTGCAAATAAGAATATTTTAGTTTACTTAAGTTTTTACCATTGTGAAAAAATGTGTTTGTAGTTTTTCTTAACTATATGGAAAACTTATATGGTTTAATTTAATTTGATTTGATATTTTTGGAATATTTTGGAATTTGTTATATAGAAATTAAATTAATTGTTATATTTTTAAAATTTGCAATCTAAATAAATATGATTATCCATTAAAGTTTTAATTTATCAAATTTCAAAATATTTTCAAAATTTACCATCTAAATAAAATAACGCTCTTGTTTATCAAATTTCAAAATATTTCTATAATTTATAACCAAATACCTTCTCTCAACTTCTTGTGGATCGTGAGTCTGAAACTGAGATGGCCAACTTTTTCCCAGGAAAAAACCCTCGTCTGTTTTAGGCGTGAATGTGCACGTGACTATCCCTTCTTTATTCAGTTTGCTAACGAAGCTCGGGAATTTGCTTTCCATTTCACGAGCCACCTGATCACTGCGAACAATTGCGGTCTGTCCACCCTCAGGAGGTGCAATCTCGCAGAAGAAAAATAGCTTCGATGGAAATTCTTTCATCTGCATGACGCAAACAATTAACTAAGGTAAGCTGCATGGATACAATTAATTAGTGTAAGATGCTGTAGTATTAAAAAATCGCTGCACGCTGTTTTTTATTTTGGTTTTTTAACTGGTTTTAGTTTGAAAAAGGTGGATTTGGAGCATTTAAATTATCAAAAAATTTTGAGCTGATTCCCCGAATTTTTGAGAATCTTAAAAAATTAATATCAATTCCAATTGTAAATACATCCAATTTATTCTATAAACCAATAAACATTTTGGATATTTTATCTAAATTATTAAAAAATATATTTAATTAAAATATTTAAAAATTGTAAACACTAAAAATTTAAATCTTTTTATAAATTAATAATTTAATTTATTATATTATTATTATAAATTATTTTTCACTTAAGCAAATAGATTGAAAAAACTTACAATAACATTTTAATTATAATTAAAATTTAGTAAATCCTTACAAAAATTTATATATATTTTTATATTTAGTTAGATAATTATAAACCTACATTATTTTAAATTTAAATTCACAGAATGAGTGCACTACCACCATTCCAAATTCAAATCAGGGTTAGAATTACCAGAAAAAAAAAATGGAAAAAAAAACCATATAATACCAAAGCCATTTCATGGTGGAAGAAGATGTCCTGATCAAGGGGAGCTTCATTTGCAGTCCAGACTCTTCCTACAATGTAATTTCGAAGGGCAGATCCCTCATACGACTTCTCCTCCCATCCAAAGGCATCCACAAAAGCATTGAAGTCAGATGCAGATTTTATACATTTAAAGCCTCTGAAAAGCAGAGCCCCGGTCTCCTGCAACTCCTTCTGAAACCACTCTTTCTCCTTCCTTACAGACTCCAAAACTGCACCCAACTCTTCATCATGGGAATAATAGCATTGCTCATGAGCTACTACAGGCGTGATAACTTTGGGGAACAAGCTACCATTATCAATTTTCTTTTGCTCTGGAATTTTACCCTCCCTCATATTCACCGGGGCCATTATTTCTTCAATATTCAAGATTCTCAAATAAGGAAGCAGAGAAAGATATTGGGTACGTAGTTGGAGGCCTCTATTTATACGCAGGTACAGGCATTAAAGCCGCTTGTTCTGGTGGAAGTATAGCGGTCTTGAAGTGTACATGCGTGTGTGAAGCGAGGGGTGTCGACTTAGTAGGGCTACATATCAGACTGTGGGGATCTTGCACAGTTAATATTAGATTTCTATTTTGGAATGTGATGTATTTAAAGATATGAGAGAAAGTAATTGGAATAGGTTAGCAATGGTTTTTGGCATTGTCTTATATTAGATTTTGGAAAAATATTCTATTTTGCAATGTGATGTATTTAAAAATATCAGAGAAAGTAATTGGAATACCTCAGCAATGGTTTTTGGCATTGTCTTTTAAGTGAGGTTATTGTTGGAAAGTAAGGCCAGTTCATCATCAATTTGACCAAAAAAAATAGATTGAATTGCAAAAGAGGAAAAACAAGAAACTGATAATCCCATAAACTATTTTTAGTCTCGTGAACATTAAAATATCATTTCATTTTCCAATCATAAAAGTTTTTTAGGTTAACATATCATTTCATGTTTCAATTATGAACATTAAAATATCATTTCATTTCTTAATCATAAAATGTTTCAATTATGAACCTGAAAATTTCATTTTATTTTCCCAATAATAAACCTTAAAATATGATTTCATTTCCTAATCGTAAAAAGATTTTACTTTAAAATATCATTTCATTTCCCAACCATTAAAAAAATAGAAGTAAAATAAATGAACATTTTTCAAATATCTAGGTAAAAGAGATAGCAACCCTGATTTTTTGGTTAACAGTTGAAATAAAATACGTTAACTCTACCGAACAAAAAAAGTCTACGTGATAGGTATCTTTTGGTTCCTTAAGAGGAGGAAAAGTTTTAAAGTCGAAAAACATGGTCCTCTACGGACGTTGGAAAAAATCACAAATTTATGTCACCAAAAAGTCTACAAGATGCTTACAGTTCTTTGAAATCATGGAACGACTTTTCTGGAAATCTCTCGTGTAAAGTGACTTCTAAAGAATCTTTTTGCATATTAAGAGGTGAATTTAAATGGATACAACTGGACAGATTCCAAATTCATTAATAAGTAACTGCATCCTGATATAGAATTGAAGGTAGGACTGCGATATGAAGTTATGAATTGAAGACCATTTAATACATACTATTATAAAATTGAATGTAAAATGGACATGTTGTGTCAGGCGGCAGAATAACTTTAATATAAGATAAATTTATAAATGAGATGCTCTTTTCTGCATATTAGTATAAAGTGAATAAGGACATGTATTTAGGCTTGATTTTGTCAAGATAGGATGATTAATCAGATCGGGTAGGTTAAATTTCTTTTTTATTTCTTGGAGCTGTATGATTTGTCTTTTTATTTAATCTGTTGTCAGATTTGATTATTCTTTTCCTAACGATTAAAAGGGTCAATAAATGTTTCTTGATGTGATTATAATTGAATTTTTATTTTTTTTTCTTTCTGCATATTAGTATAAAGTGAATAAGGACATGTATCTATGCTTGATTTTGTCCAGATAAGATGAATAATCAGATTTGGTAATAGTTTAAATTTCTTTTTTATTTTTTGGAGCTGTATGATTTGTCTTCTTATTTAAGTTGTTGCCAGATTTGATTATTCTTTTCCTCATGATAAAGAAAAGGTAGATAAATGTTTTTTGATGTATTATTGAATTTTTTCTTTTCTTAAAATCTAGATATAAATCACAAAAACCTAAACTCGCTTAAATAAATATTATGATTATAAACATAAATTCATATAACTTATAATAATTAATAATCTCAAATATATACCAATGTTGCAGTTATAGTTATTGGGATATTATCGGCAAGGGACAAAATTGGAAAAAAAAATCCTAAAAATTAGGAAATAATCACCAAAAAATGGTAAAATACAAAAATATTCAATTTTTTTTTCAATTTTTTTAATATCTAAAGCATCTACAACATAAAATAAATATATTGACACATAAATATGATAAAGGAACTAATATATAAGATGTGTAATATTATTTTTAGTGCTACATCACACATAATAGTGAATCATGTCCTGAATAGTAAATAGTAAGCCCTGACTCCTCACTCCTGAGTCCCAACTCAGCGTCAAAATATCAACAAAAAATATAATAATGTATCTCATATCATGAGTCATAATGTCATATACAATGAAATGAACAAAATAACTAAAGTCTAATAGACTAATACTACCAATTCCCTCTACCACTCTTGCGAGAAAATGCAATAGCTTTCCCTTTTCCTATGGATGTAGATGTCGGTGGAGTTGGTAGTCGACTCTTTTGTGCTCTAAAAGTTGAAGAACTAGGAGCTATAGGAGGTATACCACATCCTCTACTAGTGGCACGGGTAGCCCGAGTATGTGGTGTCACCTCCTCCTCCCCCTCTACGCTTTCCACTACCTCCTACTCTAACCAATCATCGGCAGACTCCATGGGAGGCCTCTTGGCATCAACCCTCCATGCAGCAGTGGTGTCAATTCCATCCAATGAGATGGCCTCCATATCAGGTGTCCTCTCAAGTTGCCTCACCCACAATCGAAAATTGTAGAGACGTAGACCATGTCATTAAGTCGTTGGGACTCAAACCTGTACAAAGATCATGAAATAAATATTATAAAAAAAATATTGTTTAATGAATTCAAAAAAATATTTGAAAATTTGCAATATTTTAAGTTTAACCTGTTGCACTTCTTGTTGTGTATTTGTTCAAATACACTCCAATTGCGCTTGCATCCTGATGAGCTACATGTTTCACTGATGATTCGAATGGCAAGCTTTTGCAGATGGGGTACCTTGGCACCATACATTCTCCACCATGCATCTACAACAAAATTACAAATAAAGTCTTAAATAAACATAAGAAAAAAAATGAAATTTGAAAGTTGAAGCAAAGTATAAAGTTATGAACTTGAAGAGACAATGAAATTTGAAACAAACTAAAAAATACTTGGCATTAGTTGTCCTATCAGTCACAACCATCTCAAAGCCAAATGTGTCACCTACCATCCCGTATGTCTCCATTTCTTTGGAGATTTTTGTATGTTCTGCTGGAGATGGCACTATCCTCTAAATACAGGTTAAGAATCCATCTATTATTTCAGCATCGAATACGAACCCACATGGGTAAGAAAATGCGGGGTTCAGGTAGATCCCTGCAACATGAATGGGATGATGAAGTGTGTTGTTCTATCGTTCATCAATCACTTCCCATAGGAGGATTTGTTTCTGAAACCCTTCATCTCCCTTATTATCATAGTAAGCTCGAATGGATTCTCTGGCCCTATCCATGGCCTCATACAAATAGCCCATTACGAGCTTCTCATAATCAACTAATTGAAGAACCTTTACCAAAGGTTCAGTATTGGTGCACACCTCTTGTACTCCCGCCCAGAAGTCTTCCTGATATGAAACTAATCCACATATGGCCTCTCCCTCTGGTTTGCAGCTCATTGTCAAAGTACGACACTCCACTGAAAGAAACATTCTCTTCACATCCCACATATAATTCAAGAGAGATTGAAGAGATATGAAACTGGTGGCAAACCGTGTAATGGTGAGGCGCACCAAATCTTTATTGTTGATGAATTTTCTCATCAAGCTAAGCATAGATGCATGATTATATATAAATTTTGTAATGCTTTTTTATGACTCAACAATCTTTTTGACAAAGGAAATTTTTCTTATGTCCTCCAACATCAAATCAATACAATGTGCAGCACAAGGTGTCCAAAATAAAGTAGGATGCCTCTCCATAAGCATCCTGCCAGCAGCAACACAATTTGCAGCATTGTCCGTTATGACTTGAACAACATGTTTTGCACCCACCTCCAAAATAAACACATCCAGCAAATCACATAAAGTTTTTGCATCTTTGATATGTGAAGATGCATCAATAGATTTCTTGAACATTGTCCCATTGGGACAACTAACCAAGAAGTTTATAAAGATTCTCTCCTTTTGGTCGATCCAACCACCTGACATCACAGTGCACCCTGTTTGTGTCCATGATGCCCTAAACTCCTCCAATCGTTTGGTGCAGTCAACCTTTTCATTTTGAAGAATCTGACCTCTAAAGTCATCATAAGAAGGGAATTTGTACCCTGGGCCAATAGTTGCAATAGCATCAATAGCAGGCTTGAAAAATAGATTATTCTTTGCAACGCTAAAAGGAATATCACTCCAAAGGAGAAATTTGGCCAACAACTTGTCAGCTTGTTCTTTCTTAGTTTTTTAGGTATTGAAGTGATAGATGGTTGTGAACTAGATGTGGTTCTAGGAACAAAAAATGATGAGGCAACTATCGGGTTGGTTGTAGATATTAATGCTGAAGTAAAACTAGTGCCATTTCCTTCACCTAAGCCTAACACCCTCTTTACTAGTTGTCTCTTCATTTCTGCTTTGGCCTCTCTATTGTCTCTTTCCAATGATCTCATGGCTCTTCGAATGATTTCCAGATTTGTATTTGTGCAAGGCCCTACATCAAATCTAGGGATTTGTGCAAGGTGATACTTCAATTTATAGACCTCCCCTGACATATGATGCCCACACAACTTGCAACTCAAGTTCATTCTATCAAACCCTCCATCATGTTCACCAAATTCCCACAGAGGGTCCAATTTCCTTCGCATGTTTGTAACTTGGTTGAACTCGTGACTCTTGAGTTTTAAATTTGTAGATGAAGTTTGAAGTTGAACTTTGAACTTTGAAGTTGAATGGTGAACCTATGGCAGAATAATGATTGCAAGTTACAATGAATAAAAAAAATTACATATATGTGTAACATGACAAAATACATGGAATTTTTGACAATTTAACAAACAAAACCCCCATCAAATCAATTCAAAAATATTTGATAAACAATGGGTTATCCAAACCCATCAAAAAACATAAAAAAAAAAACTAAAACAAAACACATAAATTTGGTGCCCATACTGGTTTGCTGGAGAAAATTGATCGTCTCCTCCTCAACGCTCAATCCACCAAGGTTTTTGACTCGTTTTTCTCCTCGAATCAGCTCCCAATCGACAAGTTTTTTCTCCTAGGTCACTCCCAATCCACCGCTGCTCCCGACTGTCGAAATGAATAAAAAAAAATGTTTTTTTGCTAAGATAAAGTCGTTGTCCGCCAGCCCAACGATTTTTACTAATCAAATCACAATTTTTTGGGTTGTTATCGCGAATATTTCAAAAAATCGCAAAAAAAATCGACTTAATAATCGGGCAATTAAATCATGAAAACAAATCGCGAAAATCCGATTTAATCGTGATTTTTGTATCACTAATATATATTCTCTTGCATATTATGGTTAAACACAAACTACACACCTATTATTTAAAATCCTATTATATTACTTTCATATTATTCGTTATATTTGACCGTGAATAATTTAATCTTCTCCTTATGTAATTTATTTTATATTTATAAAAATTAATATTATTAATATTTTACACTATTTGAATTTATATTTTTCAAATATAAAATAAAAATAAATAAAGGATATTATTATTTTTTAAGTATAACATAAAATAAATAAAGGATATTTGTTAATAGAGATATTACACAATAAGAAAGTGATTTGATGAAGATATTGAAAGATATATATCACTTCAATCAATTTCTTAAAAAAAGTTGAATCAAATTTTTGGTGGTTAAATTTTAATAACGAATTTAATATTGAATAGATAATTGTAGTTTCTTAAAAAGTTAAATTATTTTAATAATAGAAAAAATACGTTATTATATATATATATATATATAATTTAAAGTGTATGATATTGAAATTTTGATGTATGTTTGTTTAATCAAATTTGTGTTAATAAAAAAGTAAATGGATGTTTTTTTTGGTGTTTTGTTATAAGAGTGATATCAAAATGATTAAGACATCATGAATATGTTTCGTTAAAAAAAAATGAATATCATATTTTCATGGTATAATAGATAAGAATGTGCATTTTGCATGAGAATGTACAATAAAATATGCATCCTCTTATGAACTTATCTACATTTTTTTATCCTCTTATGAACTTACCTACATATTTTTATATTCTATGTTAGTACACATACTTCTTTAATTTGGCCACTTTTTTTGTACACAAAAATGTCATACAACATTCAAAGTGTGAGTCTCTTTGAGTAGTTGTAGTCTCTCAACTTTAGGAACACATAGCTTATCTAACCTTTAGAGCAATCCATTTTGTATATGATATTAAAATGTACTATCTCCATTGTCTCCATGATGATGTCTTTATAATTGTTGAAACACCTCCTTAAAATCCCCATCCTCTATATATGCCTCTTTGTATGCATCATGGGTGAAAGGCTCCATGTGCATCAGAGTTCCCAAAATCGTAAATTTTTATATAGGTGGCCTTGAAAGTATGCCAGCGAACTTGTTTTTGTTGTCCTTCTCATACCCTATCACTAGATGAAGCTATAGTAAGAACTCCATTCACTTGTAATATATATTCTATTGTAACTTACTCTAGCTTTGCAGACACTATAACAATTTGGTGATCTATGTGGATGATGGTCTCCTTACCCATCAGAAAGTGTTTCCACTTTTTGAAAACTTGCGCTAGAGCATAGATCTCCTTGTTGCGGGTAGAGGAGTTGAGAGTTTCCCAATGAAATACCTCAAAATGGTAGCATATACACCTTTTTCCTTGCATCAAGAGCACTCTCATCGATTACCCACTCATATCCATCTCCACTTCGAAGGGATTCTACAAGTTTGTTAACATAAGAATTGATGCTTGATTGATTTTCTTCTTCAACACTTTAAATGCCTTCTACTCACCCTTCCCTCACTAGAAACTCATACCACTCATTGTTATGGCATGGAGTGGTGCATCTACTACTAAAAATAAAAATATGAATTTCCTCGAGTACTATGCTATCCCAATGAAAATACTAACTTCAAAGACACATGTAGGCATTGCCTGCTTCATAATGGTATCCATCCTTCTAAGGTCTATCTTGATCTCCCTTTCACTAATCACATAGACTAAATACACCAAAGACTACTGATCAAACTCAAATTTCTTAATACTTTCCAATCGTTGGTGCTTCTTCAAAGTCTCTAACACCTACATCAATTGTGATATGTGATTAGTCTAGGTTAAACTATATCATCCAAATAAATAATAATAAATGAATCTAAATAAGGGTGCAGTAACTAACCAAATCATTCTACAAAACTCAATATATGAAATTCAAACCTTAATTCAAGCCACATAGCTAACTAACTTAATTACTCTTTATTGAGGTCATAAAAAAAATTATATTTATGTTAGGATTGTTGGGCTAGGCATCCAAATAATGCCCCTCAATCATTTCTCATTTGAAATATAATTGTTTTCCTAAGGAGCCTTAAATCCTTCTATATCAAGTGTTTAAAAATAAAGATATGTAGTTCCCTGGGACACTTAAACAAAGGTTGAATGTTTCTTCCACGGTTCTTTAGCAAAATAGTTATTGTTCACCTATAATGAATTTTTTATTTTCACTTAAGAAAGGTATCTTAGTGGCCAAATCCTAGGATTGTCACCAAGGGTTCTTTCATTACTTATTATTGTACACCAAGTAGATAGTAGTTGGTTGATGGGATATGTCCTAAGTGCCCTTCACTATAATTGAATTTATCATATATTCACTAATAAAATTCAAGGTAGGACTTTTGGAAGGTCTATTTATTCATAAACGACTGTGAATACTCCATTAAATAGTTTGTCGCAACAAATATGATAAAAATATACTGAATTCTATACTATGAGGGTTAATTTCCTTCGATTCCATATTTATTAATTATTGTTTTCTCTTATGCATGGAAAAGATAAAATGTGGAAAAAACAGAACAATAAAATGCAATCACACACAAGCCACATGGAACACAAGAACAATAAAATACAATCACACGAAAACCACATGGAACACACAATATCCTATGGGAAACACTTACAAGAGAAAACTCAACTAGAAGGTGAGGTTTCTTTGCTTTCTCATATCGAAATAAAATAATGTAAGTACAAAGGATAAGGCACTCTCTATGGAGTTACTTGAGACATGTGACCAAATAGGCTACTTCCAACACTAAATCTCTATGTTATTCTCTCTCACTTCCACCACAAGTTTTTATGCTTGATTGTGGATCAAGATACAATTAAATGCATAAAATCCCTTTTCCTCCTAGTGGCCCAATTCGGTTGATGGGATATGTCCTAAGTTCCCTTCACTATGACTGAATTTATCATACATTCACTAATAAAACTCATAGTAGGACTTTTGGAAGGCCTACTTATTCATAAACGACTGTGAATACTCCATTAAATAGTTTGTCACAACAAATATGATAAAAATAGGTTGAATTCTATACTATGAGGCTTAATTTCCTTAGATTCCATGTTTATTGATTATTGTTTTCTCTTATCCATGAAAAAGATAAAATGTGGAAAAAAGAGAACAATAAAATGCAATCACACACAAACCACATGGAACAAAGGAACAATAAAATACAATCACACAAAAACCACATGAAACACACGATATCCTATGGGAAACACTTACAAGAGAAAAATCAACTAGAAGCTGAGGTTGCTTTGCTTTCTTTTGTACCGAAATCAAATAATGTAACTACAAAGGATAAGGGAGTCTCTATGGAGTTACTTGAGACATGTGACCAGATAGGCTACTTCCAACACTAAAGCTCCATGTTATTCTCTCTCACTTTCACCCCAAGTTTGTATGCTCTATTATGCATCAAGATACAATTAAATGCATAAAACCCCTTTTCCTCCTAGTGGCCCAATTTGGCTGATGGGATATGTCCTAAGTTCCCTTCACTATAACTGTATTTATCATACATTCACTAATAAAATTCAAGGTAGGACTTTTGGAAGGCCTATTTATTCATAAACGACTGTGAATACTCCATTAAATAGTTTGTCACAACAAATATGATAAAAATAGGCTGAGTTCTATACTATGAGGGTTAATTTCCTTAGATTCCATACTTATTAATTATTATTTTCTATTATGCATGCAAAAGATAAAATGTGGAAAAAAGAGAACAATAAAATGCAATCACACACAAACCACATGGAACATAGGAACAATAAAATACAATCACACAAAAACCACATGGAACACACGATATCCTATTGGAAGCACTTACAAGAGAAAACTCAACTAGAAGGTGAGGTTGCTTTTCTTTTGTGTCAAAATCAAATAATGTAAGTACAAATGATAAGGCACTCTCTATCGAGTTACTTGAGACATGTGACCAGATAGGCTACCTCCAACACTAAACCTCTATGTTATTCTCTCCCACTTCCACTTCAGGTTTTTATGCTCGATTGTGGATCAAGATACAATTGAATGCATAAAACCCCTTTCCCTCCTAGTGGCCTAATTTGGTTGAGGGGATATGTCCTAAGTTCGCTTCACTATAACTGAATTTATCATAGATTCACTAATAAAATTCACGGTAGGACTTTTGGAAGGCCTAGTTATTCATAAACAACTATGAATACTCCATTAAATAGTTTGTCGCAACAAATATGATAAAAATAGACTAAATTCTACAGTATGAGGGTTAATTTCCTTAGATTCCATATTTATTAATTATTGTTTTCACCTCCTCCTCCCCCTCTACTTCTTCCACTACCTCCTACTCTAACCATTCATCGGCAGACTCCATGAGAGGCCTCTCAGCATCAACCCTCTATGCAACAGTGGTGTCAATTCCATCCAATGAGATGGCCTCCATATCAGGTGTCCTCTCAAGTTGCCTCACCCACAATCGAAGATTGTAGTAGACGTAGACCATGTCATTAAGTCGTTGGGACTCCAACTTGTACAAAGATCATGAAATAAATATTATAAAAAAAAATTGTTTAACGAATTCAAAAAAATATTTGAAAATTTGCAATATTTTAAGTTTAACCTGTTTCACTTCTTGTTGTGTATTTTTTCAAATACACTCCAGTTGTGCTCGTGTCCTGATGAGCTACATGTTTGGCTGAGGATTCGAATGGCAAGCTTTTGCAGATGGGGTGCCCTGGCACCATACATTCTCCACCATGCATCTACAACAAAATTACAAATAAAATTTTAAATAAACATAAGAAAAAAAATGAAATTTGAAATTTGAAGTAAAGTATGAAGTTATGAACCAGCTAGGGCGATGGTATCTTATCTCTGAGAAGAGATGTGGTGGCTACATGCCTCTGAACTTTAAAGGCTACATTATGGTGGACCCTGTCAATTTACAAAATGTGACTTGTTACTTATAGTATTTTTCTGTTACAATACCACGGGTCAATTCCATGGGTGAATGAATACCATGGGTGGATTTTACAATACCACGGGTCAATTCCATAGGTGAATGAATACCATGGGTGGATTTTACAATACCATGGGCGGATGCCATTTATAATACCATGGGTAAATTCCATGGGTTGATGAATAATATGGGTGGATGAGTACCATGGGTTGATGTCATTTTCCATTCGGATCATTCCTCCCTCCTTAAGAAGCAATGGTTCCCATCGCGTAAAGTTCCCTCCTGTGAAGCCTTTGTTGAATATGAAGAGCCACTGAAGATAAGGGTTTTATGTGGTTAACCCAAAACCCTGATAAATGAAGATCCGAGGATAGAGATACCCTATAATGCTTGTGACCAACTGTGATTGTGATAGTGTGCGGCCTAGCAAATGGACTTCGATGACAAGGATTTTATGTGGTTGACCCATAACCATGATGTTGGTTGTTGATGAAGTAGCAGGTGCCTACATAGCCTAGGGTGGGAGGACACGTCTCCAAATAACCCAAGCTGAATGCTGCTATGTTGAAACTGATGAATGTGAAGCAGGTGCCTACTAAAGTGGGGTGGGAGGGCACGTCTCCAATGGGAACCCACTCCAAATGCTGCTCCAGAATTAAAATGGACATAACTCGGCCAGTATAACTCAAAATATTTATTATAACCTATTTTTAGAAGCAGAAGGACCATTTTGCATCTTCCCATGTGATGGAAATACTTATTTGGACACTCTGAGATCTCAAATTCGCGCTACAACAGTTTCGTTGTTACAAAAATTCTAATAAAATAGTTGTTTTTAAATCAGCGATATCTCCCACATCCGAACTCCGATTCGACCCATTTTGTTTTTGAAATTGGGTGATTTTTCGAGAGGAACCAGATCTGGTATTTGTTTTTTTTTAATTTTGTACCAAATGTTTCAGATCTGATCTGCAAAGTCTCCGCCCAAAAAAAATTCCTGCAAAAAAATTGAGACTGAAATATGCATGAAACCCTCATTCCCATGGAATCGTAACGTGCTCCGATACCACTGATCTAGATCTTGGGAGGAGGCCCCCAAGATATAAAATATTGAAATGGATCTTGGGAGGAGAGATCCCCAAGATCTAAAAACTTGAATTGCCAGAAGAAAAATAGGAGAATGACCAATAAACAAAACCACAAAGAAACTTTTTATTAAAAACCAAGTGGAAATAAACCAGCTAGGGAAATGGTAGCTTATCTTTGAGAAGAGATGTGTGGCTACATGCCTCTGAACTATAAAGGCTAGATTGTGGTGGACAATCTGTCCTTTTACAAAATGTGACTTGTTACTTATAGTATTTTTCAGTTACAATACCATGGGTCAATTCCATGGGTGAATGAATACCATGGGTGGATTTTACAATACCACAGGCGGATGCCATTTACAATACCATGGGTAAATTCCATGGGTCGATGAATAATATGGGTGGATGAGTACCATGGGTTGATGCCATTTTCCATTCGGATCAAAAAGCAGGAGAGGAAAGAGATGAATCTAAGTCAATATCTTTACCAACAGGGAGAGGGTTAGAAGAAAGCCTTTGATAACCAATAGGGAGTTGGGGTTGAGGAGTTGTAAGGTTTTCCAAAACTTTGGAAGCTTTATCCATAAGAGGACAAAGGTGAAGAAGATGCTCTCCCTCATATGACTTACAGGGGAATCTAATCTTTCGTTTCTTCTTACAATCGCTAGCCAATAGTGTAGCACCGACATGAGCTCCAGAGGTCGATGGGGATGATCAATCTAGATTTTGAGACCATAACTCTAAGACTTTGGGAATGCTAGGATAGTCTCAAAGGAGATGGTCACCCTTACACATCTCGCAAGGGAATCTGACCTTCTTTGGAGGAACAAAAGGTTCGCCTATAGGAGGTGCATTTGGAGTAATAGCCACACGATTGGCCTCTTGCTTAACTGACTTCTTCATTTTTGTCTTCTTCTTCTTCTTAGCCTCCTGGTTACTAGATTTGAAACTTCCACCAGGGGAAGTAGAAGAGGAAGGTGAAGAAATAGGGGAAGAAGGTGAGGGGCCAACCATAGAATCATTGTGACGTGGTTTGAATGAAGGCGACGATAGGACAGGAGTTGGTACACTTGTGATCGACGAGGTTGAGAATAACCAAACAGTTAAACCAATGGTTAACCCAGGGAGGGACAATGTTGCCATACAAGGAGCACCAGTGTGTCCAAAAGAAGGAAAAAGACTAGGATTCCCTTTCGAAGGGAACCCTTGACTCACAGACTCTGGAAATGTTGCCATTGGAATCAGCCCTAAATAATTACCAAGGAAGATAAATTTTACCAGGAATATTTCATGGGAAGTGAATTTTATGACACTGAAACAAAAATTTTCCTTTTCATATTTTAAGAGTTGAGAAAATCGAAAAAGGTGACTCTATCACTTTTGATTGGAAATGAGCTCGAAAGGACAAAGTGATCGAATGATATTTTAAGTTTAATGAGTCAAAAAGATCAAATGACTACTATGGAACTCTAGGAAAAGGGTTTACCAGGCAACTGTGATCTGCAGAATACCTCCTGGCGAACCAAGAAGTATGCACAGATAATCTCCCCAAATGTTGTGCTCGATGTATCATGTTTGCAAGGTGACCGACTCAGCTTCCTATATATAATAGGATTGCGACCTAGTGGGGTCTCCCATCATATACGTGACAGAAAAGGGAGCACAAGTACGTACTAGCACTTATCGAATCAAAAAAGGAGGAAGCACCCAACCTTAGTGAAAAAAATCGCTACTAGGTTTAAAGATGCCGGAACAGGTCTCTAGCATAGACCTCTAGATATATGAGTGTTAAGTTCCAATGCATTTTTAGATTAATTCGATAAATGTTAGTAGTTATCTTGAATTAGATCTCAATTTCAAGGCCCTACCGAATGTATCTTCAAAACTCCTAGAATTCAACTAAATGAGTAAAGAAACCAATTCTTTTCAATGAACAACTAACTAAATAAAAGTGAGAGGTTCATTTCAAAGCAATCAAAGCAACAAGCAAGAAAATGCAAGAATGATACTTTCCATTATTTCGCAAGAAAACCAATCAAGAGGAAAGAGAAATGCTTCTATCTTTCACTAACTTGCAAGCAATCTAATTAAGAAAATGAAATACACATCGCTTTCTTTTCAACGTCTAAATGTCAAGAATTTCCTAATGCAAAAGATTTTTCTCATTTCCTAATGCAAAATGAATGCAATATTTTTTTTCTTTTTCGAATAGATGACAAGAAACCAAATGCAGAACTCAAAACAATGCTAGTTTTAAGTCCTTTCCAAATGAAATCATTCAATAAGTAAAGAGAAACATTCCACTCAGAAACTAATCAAAGACTCAAAACAAAGAATATATTTCTCTTTGCAAAAACTTGAAAGCTTTCTAACTGACCTGGAAGCAATGTGATCTATTCCAAAGTGATGGAAGGAAACCAAACAAACAAGACTTGAAGGTTTTGATAACCAAACGTCACATACCAGTCAGTAAGATGAAAGAACATATAATAAGGAGAAGCCTCAAAGAAAGAAAGGGATCGTCGCAAACATAGCTAAAAGGTCCAAACTAACAAGTAACCCAAGAAAAAACTAGTGCTTCAAGAAACCCTAAGGTGAACAGGTCACACAGTTCAAAAGGAGAAATCTCAAGGGAATGAAACCAAGAGTCAAGTATTCTAGGAAACAACAATTTGACACACAATAAATAGGCAGAAGACAAGCTCAGAAAGATAGGACACACTGGCCAATCAAAAAATAGAGCTTCAAAATTAAAACCTACAGGAATCTTCGCGAGCACAAACTAGCAACATGTGTTGACAGTGAAAAGTTTCACCCCCCTAACTAGCTACTTTGCAACGCCATCACAAGAGTACACCATACAACAAATCTAAGCCTATTTTAGAGCCCTTCGCAATGGTTAGGTGACTTAATCACGCCAAATAGCAGAAGGCGCGACTAATTAGATAGAGCAGAGGTGACTATCTTTGTGTCTGTCATAAAATAAAACTCGATGACCCCAAATCAAAGGAAAATTTTAAAAATTCAGCTGAGAAAAAGCCAGACCTATCACTTATGATAGAGGGAAGACTAGTAGGAATAGTCAAACCACCCACAATATGGAGAGTTATAACCAAAAAGTAAAGGATACAATAAACAAGCAAAGCAAAATCAAATCAAGAGACAAAATACAAAGGTCCCCAGTATGGTTGCCAACTTGTGAAGTAGAAAAGTTCCCTCTATGGATAGGGGCAACCCCTCTAGCCCTAGAGTGGGTCTAGTCACAACAAGAACAATATCAAAAAAAATTCCCTTAGATAGTTAATGTCATGGAGGAATACCTCCAAATCCTCGTTTGATGAAGTTCTCGTTCTGTTGATCTAGCTCTCGTTCTAATCACTTTTGTACCTGAAACAACATAGAGAGAACAACAACAAACATAATAGAATACAACAAAAATGATATACTTAAAGGGTTAAGGAAATTTAATCTATCAATATGCAGTCTTGACATAAGATATAGGAAACAAACCGTTTATTTGTATTAATATGAGTTGAAGTAAAACTTACAACCATGCCTTGACATTGTAGGTCTCCCTGAAGGGTCATGTCAGCATGTCTCCAAAAGCATTCACTCATGAAGTGTCTCCTAAGAGGATGAACAACTCTCTCTCCTACCCAAAAGGAAAAATTATGAGGCTAAAACACTCATACAATCAAGCCAAATCCACACAAAACTATCCCAGGCTAAGTTATATTATAAGCTACTATCAAACTCGACTCAAATTCTCTCCAAACCAATTGAACTAGCTGATATCTTCCATGAAGGAGATATTTATAGGAGGAGGAGCCTCAATAAGAGATGGAGAAAGAGCTTATCCCTTTGGGAGGTTGCACAAAAGGTGGAACAACCATCCCAAAGGAGAGATCCAAGCTCATATGATCAACAACTAACCCTAGGACCATCCATTAACAATTTGTTAAAACAAACTCACCAAAAGTAGCTCATCTCGAGTGAAACACAAGGACAAAGAAATGATGTCACTAGGCTTAGTTCAATCTTGGCCATCTTCCTAGGTGGAATAACTGATGACCTGCCACTACCCAAAAACATAGGTTAAAAAGGGTCTGCTCTAGGATTAATGAACTAAGGTATTCTTCTTGATATGACAAGGAAGACACTGGCACATATTTTGCAACATAAACACGAAGCAGGTGTCAATAACACAGACCGTCAGTGTCATGGATTAGGGAATGTGGGGTCGGTGAAAAAATATTGTGTAACAGTGTGATGCTTTGCCATGCTTCTTTAGAGTCTCCAAGGCCAAGGAATTCTTTGCTGCTTTAGGGGCATAGTGTTCCATTGATGCATCCAAATAGGTGTGTCTTGCTGGTGCCTAAGGATCCTTCGTCGGTATTGTCTTCCACTTATTCTCGTTCGTCACCTTACCGATTAGGGGCAGTCCCTGTAGAGGTGACCCGCTTTATGATAGCACCTGTACCTAAATGGAATTCCCTCATAATCAAGGATCTGTGTTCATGAAAAGTTCCTCCAACACAGAGTAATTTGTTCTTGTAACTCTTCTCTGATGTCCAAATGGACTAAGACCCTCACGAATGCCATGATTCTAGTGGAGAGGTATGATTTGGCATATTCTAGGTAGATTCCTAGAGAGTTCCCTATGCATCTGAAGATTTCCTCAAACCATAATTGTAGCGCCAGGCAGGGAAGGCAAACCCATAGAGGCTTAACACCCAATTATTCTCTCTCTGGATCAAAGAGTAGGTTCTGTATCCTTAGCAACATAGGGGCCTGTTTAATATGCCCGAAGGATGACAATAATAAATTTTTATGCTTGGCCTGAGCAAATCGTAGTGCAAACCAACCGCGAACAAAAGTTTGAATGAAGGGTAGCTTAGCCAGGTGTTGTCCTCATACTTCTGCATCCCATTGTTTTAACTGTGCCACCATGTAGTTCCTACCCTAAACCCTTCCAACCAAGACTCGTTCGACAGTGTCCATGGTTTCACCCCACTGTATGTCTTCTCCCAAACTAATGATAATGTATTTTTTCCCTTGATTTTACACAATTCTGCCTTTTTCCTGGCATATGGTCCGCGTCGATCGCGTTATCCTATGTTCCGCTGTAGGGAGGGTTTGTAGGTTTAGGGTTAGGGGAGTTCATTCCAGGCCTAAGGAGAAGGCATCCAAAAGAGGTTGGATATTTGTGAAGCTACTTGAGAGGGGGAATGATATCGGGACCGAGTGAGGGAGACCATGGGCAGAAAGCGGAGGCTTTTCGAGTGTAGAAGTTGAGGGGAAATGAGATCCGACGAGTGGAAGAAGGGGAGGGAAGCCCGAAGAGAAAGCAATGAGGTCTGGGCCAATGCAGTAGGCCACAAATTGAAGGGAGGTCAGTGACAAAGGAGGTGTATTAAAAGTCGACTAGGAGGGGGGGCCGTGGGTAGGGTGATAACCAAGACAGAAGGCCCCGAGTTTGAGGGAATGGGAGCAATAACCTTTGTCAAATATTTGTTCAAAGGAAAAAACCCATTCATGCTTGAGTGTGGGGTAGTCCATATGGAGGCATCCTCGAGAGGTTGTTCTGAATAATCAACTAATTCTGATTCCATAACTGCTCTGGGTGTTACACACCAACTGATGTCATAAGTGGAGAAAACGTTGTTGTAGGAGAGACCAACTGTAGCAAATGGAAGATGGTGAGGGAACGACATGGTCATAGGGAATATGATCGAGGATGAAAACGAAAAATAGGAGGAGCTCGGAAATGACATTTGGGAGCTACGACGATAGATGGATGATGAAGCTGATTTACATCACAGAGGAGTGAGGTCCAGAGGTTTGTAGACAAACCATAGCCTGTGTTGGGTTAGGTTGCACTGAATCTCCCATCCCTACCCAATCCTAAACATTCATTCATATATACGCCATATAACTATATGTTATTGTAAGTCCCCCTTTAATTATAAATTACATCAGATATCTGTAACAGTTTAATTATATTTTGTTGATTAAGAAAACAATGTTTTCTTAGTTTCTTCTTATAATTGGTTAAGTATTTAGTTTTAATATGAAATGAATTATACTTCTCCATGCTCTACATTTCCACCCCGTTAAAATAAAATTAACAATGTGTAGTTAAAGTATAGCCTTTTATTTTACTTGGAAATCAATCTAAGTTTGAAGCACCTATTTATAAATTGTTCAGTGGTCATCAAACCATTTAAAAAAATAAAGCATTATAGATTCTTTGGCATAACTATTGAACTAGAGTTATCTCAAAGGAAAACATCATATTGGCACCATTTCCGGGGAGTGAAGGATTGAAAGATTTAATTTCCCTAGGGCAATGCTTTTTCTCTTTTCCTTTAAGGTGAATAAAGGATTAGATATAGGTCAAAAACTTTCCCTTGGTGATTCCACTATTTCAAGCTGGCTCCTTTTCAGCATGCTAGATCACACTCTAATTTAGAGTTTGTTAACCCTCTACCAGATCCAGAGAGACTTATTAGGGGAACCTCTTTAAGGAGAAGACGTCAAACCTCTTCTTCTTCTTCAACATTACACCCTAAAGATATATCATTTGTAGATCAATTTTCATTTGTTCCATCTAATCATGATTGGAATGAATTACCTCCTAGGGTTTTTGAACTTCATTCAAAAGGAATAGATATTCCATCAGCCTTTTTAATCCAATCACTTGAGTCATATCAAGTGCCATCCATTCCTATAAAATCACCTTCATCTAAGGAAGATTTGGGTTTACATTTACATGAATTCAAGCATATAGATTTCATCTCTCCAACTCCTTATTCTGTTCCATCAACCTCCACTAATCTTGAAGAGACATTCTATGTCTATTCAAATCCTTTGTTTGAAAATAAGGAATACTTTCCCTCAGGAGTTCAGAAGTTGTTTATTAAAACCCCTTTTAAATCCTCAAGGAGGTCTCCTCCTTATTTCTCTCCGGCACACATTAATACGCCTACCGATTCTTCTTCTTCACCTTCATCTTCATCATCTTCCTCTTCTTCTTCATCATCTACTCAATCACCCTAGACTCCACCTTCCACTATGGATTTTGAATCCATTTTACAAGCAAGATTTGCTGCTTTAGTCCTTCCTCAAAACTTGGCAAATTTTCTCGATGGATATCTTAAGAATTTACCAAGATTCGATGGTGAAACTGGTCCTTCAGCAGAAGATCATGTAGCTTATTTCTTAGATTTTGCAGATAATATGAACATTAAACATGAAAATGTTTATATTAAATTATTTGCGCAATCCTTAGAAGGAAATGTTAGGATCTGGGTTAGACAACTTAGACCTGAATCTATTAGAACATGAAATGAGCTCATAACTATCTTTAATAATCAATGGGGGGTAAAGAAGGATCATGTCTACTTTCTTACCGTATTTGAAGAATTGAAGAGAAACCTTGGTGAACCAGTGGCCGAATTTATCCAGAGATTTAACAAAATCTATCATAAAGTGCCTGCTAATTATAAGCCACCAATAGCAAATGCAAAAGTTAGATTTTCCAAAGAATTTGAAGATGATTTTGTAGTCATGTTAAGAGAAAGAGTATCTAATACATTAGAATATATGGAGAAAAATGCTATAAAGGCCAAAGCTAATAGGTATGCTTCTAGCAAACTTAAAGCTAAAGTAAAGAAAGAAGAAAGAAAATTAAAAGCTAGGGTTGATGACTCATGTTCTTCTAAATCTAAACTTGAAGATTAGAAAATTGATGAAATTACATCTTTACTTAGAAACCTTTCCAATAAGTTCTCTAAAATTGAGGCACAATCTAGAATTACTTAGCAAACTGTTGTTAGGCCTCAAGCTCAAACTCAATTTCGAAGAGCTCCTCAAATGCAGATCCTTCAGAGACTAGGTTCTAATCAAAACATTCAACCACCTTTGTTAATTGATGATCAACAACCTTAGGATGTATGTCCTTTATTTATTTAAGATACCAATAATCTTGATTCTTCAGTACTATAAATGGAAATAGAGCCTGCACCTTCCCCTCATTATTTTGAACAAGAGCAAGGAGATGCTCAACTTTCCAAATATCAAGCATTTTTTGAAATTTTGATTATAGAGTTAAATACGAGATTCGATCTAAGACCTAGATCACGCCTAGGCAAACCTCCAAAATATACAACTATCATTGAACCTGCAATAAAATCTATCCAAACACAAAATCCAACACCTCAAACTACAAAATCATCTACTGAAACCTTTTCATATGATAAAACCATTTTGACAACTTTTAATATTGAGAAATAATTGGAAGGAGTCAAGATTCCTATCCCTTTAGCTGAACTTTCCAAGAACCCTGGTTATAAAAATCAAGTGTCTAAATGGATACAGTCCTCTAGTTTAGATGTTGAGGTAGATATTATTATTTTACAATATGAAGAACCTTGAGTAGCTTTTGGCCCTAATTTTGATATGATTGACGAGATTGTTCCACCCTTTTATGTAACTTTAAAGGTCCATGATTTAATCTTGTATAACTACATGTTGGACTCTGGAGCTTCTCATAAGTTACTCGTTCCTATCATGACCTCTACACCTTTGATTCAAAGAAATTACCACGCCTAGGACTAATCAAATACCTAGTTGTCACCTTAGCCCAAATACCTATTAAGAGTATAGTCTTAGACATAGTTGTCACTGATATTCCTGCCAAGTTTGGTATGCTCCTGTCTAGATCATGTTGTGCTAAACTTGGAGGATCACTTCAAATGGACATATATTTTGCTACTATTCTAGTCTATGGAGGTGAACATTTAAGGTTAAATATGAAAGTTAGATTGATCCATACTATTTGCAGGTTTGATAAAACAAAAAATCACCCCATCTATGCAGCAAATAAGGATTTTGGTTGCTTTCAATTGTCATTGCAAAATTCATCAAACACTCAACTTTCCATCAAAAATATAGTTTCCAAACCTAAAATTGTAAAATCAGATATCTGGAAACTTTATTTTGATGGCTCTTGCTCAAAGGAAGGAGCAAGAGAAGGGATTGTTTTAATCTCACCAAATAAAGAAAATATTACTTAGTCATGTAAACTTGAATTTGAAGTCACCAATAATGTGGCTGAGTATGAGGCTTTTCTTCTTTGTCTTGAACTAGTTAAGAGTCTAAAGGTTCAAAATTTGAGTGTCTTTTCTAATTCTAAGCTAATAGTCAAGCAAGTTAGAAACCTATGTCAAATGAACCACCCAAGACTTATAAATTATAGAAATGAAGTTTGGGATACAATTGAAAATTTCTTTCAAGGATTTAACATAATTGCTATACCTAGGGATGAGAACATGCATGCTGATTCTCTTATTGTTTCAACAAGCTCTTTCAAAATCCCTGAGATAGTATTGTTGGAATATCAGATTCAAGTTAAGTATAGACCATCAATTCCTGATAGCCTTAAACACTAGCAAATTTTTGAGGATGATGAGTAGTTAAAATCGTTTCTTCAAGTCATTGATGAATTTTCAAATATGCAAATTGAAGAAGATAAAAAATATGTCCAAGAATCAAATCAGCAGAGCTCAAAAACTTGATTTAGTCCTAAAATTCTTGATCATGATATCATCTAGTTATCTAACAATTTTATTCTCAAAGGATTAGTTCCATTGTAAAAGCTATTTGATAATTATGATGTCTCCAAAACCCCTTGTCTAATTCACTTGAAGAACAAATTGAAGAATGTAATATTGGGATTCTAGATGAAGTTAAAAATGTTAAATTATCAGCATATTTTCCTTTGGATGTTAACAAGAAATATTTTAATCTTCTTAAAAATTATAAAGATGTTTTTTCCTAGTCTTATAATGAATTAAAAACTTATGATACATCCTTGATTGAGTAACAAATTACTTTAAAACTGGATGCAAAACCCTCCCAACAAAAATTAAGAAGAATTGATCCCATACTTCTTCCAACCATTGAGAAATAACTTAAAAAGTTGCTTGAGGCTCATATCATAGTACCTTTGAGGTATTCTGACTGGGGGGTGGCTAACCTAGTTCGTGTCAGAAAGAAAAATGGTGAAATTAGGTTATGTGTAGACTTCCGAAATCTGAACAAGTATTTTTTAAAGCATAAATATCCATTTCCCAAAATGGATCATCTACTCTAGAAAGCTTTAGGTGAAAATAGGATTTATATGCTAGATGATTTTTCTGGTTACAACTAGATTATGGTGAGTCAAGCTGACCAAGATAGAACTACTTACTAATCCCTAGGGTACATTCATGTATGCCAGGATGCCATTTGGTCTAACAAACGCTGGAGCCACTTTCCAGAGAGCCATGGATCTATCATTTTTTGGTACGACATCTGAATTCACTGTCATTTATCTAGATGATTTAACTGTTTTCTCTGATTCTGAAGAAAATCATTTAAAACACTTGAGCAAGGTTTTTGATAGGTGAAAAACATATGGCATATCCATAAATCCAAAGAAGTCTTTATTGCTATAAAGGAAGGGAAATTAGTGGTGCATATTATCTCCAAGGAAGGAGTTGTCATTGATCCAAAGGGAGTTTCAGGTCTTCAAATTCTGTCTTTCCCTAGAAACAAGAAGGAGATACAAACCTTCCTTGGAAAAATTATTTTTCTCAGAAGGTTTAGCCCTAATTATACAGAGATAATAAAATACATAATTGATATGTTAAAGAATAATAATGAAGTGAAATGGAAAGTTTAATATGATTTTGATTAGATAAAAAAGGCTATATCTGAAGCCCTGTTAGGCCCCACTACTACTAGTGTAACCCCTTATTGTTATTAGTACAACCCACTTATTATATTGATGTACCCATGTAGTGCCCATATTGTTACTATTGTGCCCCATAGAAGCCCAATATTGTTATTATTGTGCCCTTACATTATTATTGTTATGTAGGCTCTGATTATGTTATGACCCCTTAGACTCCTATATAAAGAGAGGATGTATTTTCATTTGAATCATCCAAGAATTGTTCATTTATGTAATGTAAAGGAGGTTTCCCCCTCGAAGAGGCTGAATTCTAGGGTGTTGATCTATCTTTTCTATCTTTTCTTGAGCTAGTTTCATAACATTTGGTATCAGAGCTTTGGATTCTAGGGTTTCACTGCTCCAAACTGGTCATCATGGCATTCTCGCTATAACTTTTTTTCTGCGACGTTTTAGAAGTCGAAAGAAACACCCATTTGAGAAGACATCGCGCTAAATATCGGGTCCGAATTTCAGAGCTTTTTGCGCTATATTTTCGGAGATATAAACTGAGGAAGTGGGTCCTTTTGCAGAATCATGAATTACATTCAAAACATGTGACCTAGGGAAAATTGTCATAACTTTCTCTCTGAGCATCACATTGAAATTTCGTTAGAAGGTACAAAAATAAGACGGACTGTAGTTTCTTGTATATATTTTGCAGAGCCAAAGGTCAAAATAAGGACACGTGGCATGTCGTACAAGTTCTCTCTACTGAATTAGTCTATAATCATGTCACTGTGGGAGATTTGGCATAACTATTCATTGGAGAATCCAATTGGGGTCAGACTGGTGGCATTTGAGAGAGGACATAGAGGACTACTACAGGTCATAGTTTTAGAACTTAAAGATCTGAAAGTACCGAGTTACAGGCATTTCAAGATCAAGCTCCTAAAATCAAGAAAAAGAAAGATGAGGAAGTCTGATGACAAGTATCTAGTAAATTGGATACGTCAGATGGAGCAATGTTTTGATCTACATGGTGTACCACTATTACAAAAGGTATGTATTGCATCTTCATATTGAGAACCAGATCAATTTTTATGGTATAAAGGGCTTTGTTCTCGTAAAAACCTTGTTACATGGTCAATTTTCACAGAGGAAATGATAGCACATTATGAGGATACAAAGAGCAACACCACAACAATTGGAAATAGTAAAAGGGCTTTGTTACATATTGGAAAGTAAAATTATGGCAACAAAGAAGTCTACCCCTCACAACTATAAATATGGAAGTGTTGTTTCTCCTAGCCTTCCACAACCTACAAGGGTTACACCACAACAATTGGAAGAAAAAAGAGAAAAAGGGCTTTGTTACAATTGTGATAGAAAATGCACTAAAGGTCATAAGTGTGCCGAGAAGAAATTATTTTACATAGATTATGAAGACGAGGAAGAAAAGGATCGAGAAAAATCAAAATAAGAGGATATACGGCAAGACCCCACCCCAGAGAAAGAAGAAATGAATCAGACCATATCTTGTAAAGCACTGGCAAGAGTTACCACTCCTCAAACTCTCAAGATAGAAGGACATATCAAGAAGAAAAAGGTGCAAGAAGTGAAAGATCACATCAATAAAGAATAAATGGATCCAACCATATCTTGTAATTCATTGGTAAAAATTACCACTCTTCAAACTATCAAGATAGAAGGACATATCAAGAAGAAAAATGTTCAAGAAGTGAAAGATCACATCGAGCATCAAGAAATGAATCCGACCATATCTTGTAAAGGATTGGAAGAAATTACCACTCCCAAAACTCTAGAGATAGAAGGACATATCAAGAAGAAAATGGTTCAAGCAGTGAAAGATCACATTGAGCATCAACAACAAGTCCTCCAACTTTTGAAGGATAATTCCACTTCGGTGCAAAATCAAACGAAACAACAGGTAGATCAACATCATAGTGAAAAATGTTTTGATGTAGGTGATTGGGTATTTTTACTGCTACATCAAGCAAGCTATTTATGAGAAGGAAATGTTGGCAATACTACATGCACTTAAAAAATGGCGACCTTACCGAATGGGAAGACTTTTCAAGGATGAGGATGTGGAAGCATTGTTTTGTGCTATTTCTATTATCCAACCAGATTGGATAAACGAAGCAAGGGATGAATGGAAGAAGGATGAAGAAGTATGGCCACTTATTCAAAAGTTGCAAAGATCCCAATTCAAACAATATTGCTAGAAATTGAAGAGGAAGGAAAAACAATATTGGAACCTGGAGCAGTCACAGAAACAAGAACCCGAGAGCTACGAAATCGATCAATTTCAGAGTATCTCGTCAAGTGGAAGAATTTACCCACTGAATATTCCACATGGGAGGACAATAATTTTATACAAAAGAATCAAGAACTACTCAAGCGTTGAGGACAACACTTTTTGAAGGAGAGGGGCATGTTAGGCCCCTACACTACTAGTGTAACCCCTTATTGTTATTAGTACAACCCCCTTATTATATTGTTGTACCCATGTAGTCCCCATATTGTTACTATTGTGCCTTATAGAAGCCTACTATTGTTATTATTGTGCCCTTACATTATTATTGTTATGTTGGCTCTGATCATATTATGACCCCTTAGACTCCTATATATAGAAAGAAGGTCTTTTCATTTGTATCATCCAAGAATTATTCATTTATGTAAGGTAAAGGAGGTTTCCCCCTCAAAGAGGTTGAATTCTAAGGCATTCAACTATCCCTGTACGCTACTTTTCCCTGAGATAAAAGCGTGTACACGTGGGTTAGTCAATACCCAACCCACGTATATGTGTTAAAACAATTTAAAAAATTAAATCTCCTTAACTATGGGTGAAGTTCACGGTTTTAACTGTTGATTACCTCCTAGTGCCTGTGGCCCAATTGTTTCCCAACTAAAAAACTAATTGGGAGAAGTATAAATAGACTTCTATGGGAAGGCCTTAAGGAGGAGAAGATATAGAATTACTATACTGAGATTATCCCTGATTAAGTCTGAAGTATCCATGTGCTTCAAACACTTTCCCAAGTTTCAGGAAACCCTTGTTTCCTTGAGTGTTGATATTCTCCCACTTGCTTGAGATATCATGGTATTGGTTATGGAAGGAGGTTGTTGAAGACTAGGACTAGATGGATCTGGAGGACGGTTCCGCTTGGAGCCGGAAGAAGAAGACTCGGGTGAATTATCTCCGTGTTGTTTATAGCTTTCTACAATAAAAAGAAACATTGTCTTATTCCTGAGATTAACTTTGTTTATGCATCAGATACTATTGTAATAACTAATCATTTTCTTATATGATATAAAATTGATTTCTTTAAAATACTTTATCTATATGCTGCTATGTATGTTCGGATTGGTTGATTTGCATATTCGAAGATCATCAGGAGTTGTAGAGGGTCTGAACCTTACTGGAACTACCCAAACGAAGGACATCTAGGTATGGTCGCTATCGCATAGTTTGTTTATATAAGCATGTTGCCTGAGTTGTATGAGTGTTTCTTATTGTAGTTTGCTCTTGCTCTATTGGGATTTCAACCCCAAGCCCTAAGGTACTTATTCCCGTAACACATTGGCACAAAGCGTAGGTGATGAATCAACTGCTTGAATAATTTATGCTGTGTTTGACCCAAGAAAACTTGGAAGTGGATCTACTCTTGGTCACCTAGATTAGGGGTAAATTGATATGGGATAACCCAAACGTGAACTTGCAATAAAAGTTGAAAAAAACTAAAAAGTTGTGAAGATGTGTTAGTATCTCAAGGGCCATTCAATCATGGATGACTTGGATCCTTTTTGGATCCACCTCATCCAAAATAAACTTAAAATGCTGACTTTTGCATGATAAATGAGAAAATCTCCTATTTGGCACATAACTTGTATCGTTGTAGGGTGTTTAGCACATCTTCAATGTGCTTTAAATTCTCTTCCTATGACTTAGAAGATGAGGATCTCATCAAAGTATACAACCACAAAAGAATGACTAAAAGGGTAGAGAAAATTATCCATAATCCTCATGAATATTGTTGATGCATTAGTAAAGCACAAGGGATTTTGACTAGAAGGTTATCTTCCACACATTAGTTAGGTTTATTGGAACCTAGTCATAACTTAACTTAATTTCATTATTTCTAGAAAAACTCAGTGCCTTTGAATTGATCAAGTAGATGATTAATTAAGGGGACGAGGTATTAGTTCTTATCTATGACTTTTTTAAGTTTATGTATCAATACATATTCCTCATTTCCCTTATTTCTTCTAAACAATTATGAATGAGCTCTTATTGCATGAGCATTTCGTTTTACTATGGCCCTTGTATATTGTCCCCTTAATCTAGAGTTTAATCTTCTTATTCATTAGAAAATAGATTATATTCACATGGACATTGGATAGAAGGGTACTTGATGTCAAATCAATTCCATGATTTATTTAATGTTCAAAAGGTACTCTTTCAAGTGAGGTCAAGATATCTTTGTATTTTTCCACAAATTGTTCTAACTATCTCTACTTCACAAAGGGACCTCTTACAAAATCCTTGATGGTAATAATGGTTTTCTTTTATCCTTCCAATGATAGCATAAGGAGAAAAAAATCTCTCTAATGTTTAAGATCTCATCTCCATGCATGGCTTAGAAGTGATCATAGACATTGTGGTTGTCATGGCTACTTCTAATATCATGTAGCATTGATCTCCTAGTGTGGTAATGGCACTATAATACATGTTGGTAAACAACATGCACTTCCACATATATGGTTGTTTAAAAAGAACATCACAAACTTTAAGTGGGGAAACGCAACATAATACCTCATCGCTATAGCATTTGATATCATATTGCAAGCAACATTTTTGTCTAACATAGATGTCTCACTATGGATCAAATAATTGATGGTGTATGGATGGTGTGCAACATTATTTGAAACTTCATTTTCTTTAAAAAAAACTCATAAATCAAGTTCTTTTAGTTGTCATTACCAACAATGAAAATGTAATGATGTTCTCTTCGTTTTAATACATCTATAATTAGAAGGGGCACTCACCTTCACCGAGCTTCTTTTTGTTTCTCAAGATGGAAATTACAATGGCAATAATACCAATAGAGTTAGCATCATTGATTTGTTTCTTCTATCCATAAGATCAAATGGTGTTGAGGCTTATATAGTCCACATTTTTCGGCCTGACCAATAAAAATTGTCTAGTATGACATCTGTTAATTATGTGTCAAGGGATTTTATAGATGTTGCACCATTTAATTGTGTCCTTGTTTGACTTCTTATTCATCTTCTTTTTATGCTTCTTTGAATGGTTGCCTTGAGGTTGACTAACCTTGCTCTGTATTTTGTTCTATGAGTTAGGTTCATCTTTTCCTTCTTCTATAATGGTTGATTTTTTATTTTTCTTCGAACTTTGATATAACGAAAATAAACTAATATGAAAAAAGAGATGTCTAGAGATGTTATTATGAAATGATGTTTATGTGTAGTTCATTTTGGTAGTTTAGAACCAAGTTTACTTACAGTAGTTGATACCTATTTTTGGACATAGGGTATGGAAGTTGTTATTGGAGACCACCACAATATGGTATTTACCCTAGTGCAATAGTTTTCATCTCATGTACTAATTTTCATAGTTTCCAATAAGGTATAGCACTCCGTCTTGACGGAATTGACAAAATTCCCTGATTATATTCAACCTCATACATTCCAAAAGCATATCCAACATGTTATGCATACTAAGTATCCCACAAATGTTTGAATTATGGAAGGGAATTTTACAAAGGTAATCGTCTTTGATGGAAAAGTTATGAAAAATTAAATAAGTCTCTAATTTAATTAACAATCTCTCTGAAGCTCCCACATTTGTGTTGCCTTCAAATTGAGGAATAAAAAATAAATCTTACCTTGAAGGGTGTCATTTCTATGAAATCACTACTTGTTGAAGGTGCCTTTGTCCTGGTTAGGAGTTGCCAAAGTATTTCAATGAAAGGATGCATAATATTGGTCCCTTGTTGCTCAAGGGATTCATAGAGAAACAAATTTTTATGTTCCCCTACTCCATTGCCTTTCTTTTCATTTTCCCAGGAAGACCACTTAAACCAACAAGGAAGATCTTCACCAAGATTTATTAGTGAAAATCCTAACTTTTTGTACCCTAACCTCATGAGGTGTTATATGCACAAAGAAAAAATAATAATAGAGAGAATATTACTTCAATGCCACTAATATGAATGATGTTGGAAATGAATGAAAGATAGCATTGACATATTAAATAAAACCAAAGATACACTAAAACCAAATTGATATTAATAAAAAAATGATGAAGGACATTGTACAAGTGTAGTGGCTAGAAATATGGTGTTATCTTTCAAAATTTATGTGTATGCTATGCTCCAACAACATTTTATAATCATTTTAAAACCCTAAGACTCAAAAACTCCAAGATTCAAGAACCCTGGGCTTAATATGGAGTTTTGGTTGAGCGTGATGATGAGTTATGAAAAATTAGAGCCTTGGTGGGACCATAACTTTTCACGCATTCCTATGTTTGTCTTCTTCTTCTAGAGAATTATAGAGTGATCCATATGCCATAAAAGTTCCCCAAAAAATGCACTAGAAATTCAAGACCCAAAAACTACTAATATTAGGCATATCTAAGATGTTCGTAAACAACAATCTAAATCACAATGCCCTATATAAAATATTGACATAAGAACAAAACTTAAGATATATCTTAATTCTCTTGGAGAACATCTTCAATAACTTGCTACAAGTGGGAAATCATTATACAATATAAATCACTTAAAGAAGCAATACTCCTAAACCTTTATATCCCAAATGAACTTCCATTATGATACCTCACCTCATACAAGTATAGATGTTTAAAAATTGGCATCATGAATTCAACTACTAGAGCATTTGTTTTATTTATGTTTAAAGTTACTTTGATTAGTGAGTAACTAATGAACGATGGGTTGTCCAATGTGCAACACTAGCTTTTAGTGTGGGTAAAAAATGTGTCTTTTTGGTTCCCACCTACCTTTAATGAGGACTTTAAGAACCAATTTGCAACAATGTGCACATTTTTTTAGCATTAGTTTGGTCAAGTTCTAACCAATAGCTTGAATTATTTTTCATTATGTGGAAATATTGACAGTTTCACTTAGCAAAGGACTTTTGTTTGATATATGGATGGATAAAAAGTGGTTTCAAGTTATTCACATTATTTTCATATTGGTCTTGCTAGGGATGAATATATTTTTCATTCATATAGAAAATTGTATGTTAAGCTTTGGAAAAACAATTGTTTGATGTGATTTTCCAAACCATATGCTCTATACAATGTTTTATTAATTCACCATTAAAACATTTGCTAGTCTTATCTTCATATTGGTCTTGCAAGGAATCAATATCCTTAAGTTAAACTTTGGAAAAACAATTGTTTGATGTGATTTTCCAAAACATATGCTCCATCTAGTCTTGTATTAATTCAACATTAAAACATTTCTTAGTTTTATTTTCTATAGGTGTTGTTAGTTGCAATAGTGCAACATCCTCTCAATATTGGATCCTACACCTATATCATTCATTCAATAGCTTATTTTCATGTCATTTCCTAAAATCATTTGTAAGATAATTAATATAGATTGTATTCAAGCATACATTTGCACCCATGGCACTCAATGTGGTGGTAGAGAAGGTTGCCTTTGCCAATATTTATTGTAATTAAAAACAATGCCCCATACTCATCTTCCTCCATGTTTCCCTTCTTAATTTTTAGAATCATAACTTATTAAACTTCCAAGCTCTTTCTTCTTTGCGTGTACCTCAATGGAGAAGAATATGATCACATTTTTAAGGTAATCCAAACTAGAAGCTTTTACTTATATGTTATTTTAAGAAGTCGTGCAAGACAATAGCCAAAAGGAATTTAACATATTTGTAAGAAAAATGCATGTGATTATTTTCTTCCACTTTGTGACCTTACTCTTTTTCTCAATTTCAAATTTGAGTAGTAATAGTTATTTTGTTTTTCTTGTCCTCATTTTCAATATTGAAAACTAAACATTAAGAATTATTAGGCACTTAAGTAGTACATGTAATGCATTTGAAACCTAAGTAGGAAGTAGAAGAATTCATGCTTGTAAAACTACCATTGGAGCCTAAGTTGTTGCATTTTCCATTCTCCATAAGTTGTATCCACTACTATTTTCATGCTCAGCCTTTCCATGGCTATGGTGACTTCATACATGGTGCAATCTATTAGTAAAAAATTAAGGAATATATCATGATATAGTCTTCATAAAAAAGAGTGTGAGAAATTATCGGATAGATTTATCTCTTTTAATATGCTTCCTAGATATCTAAGTTGACAAAATTTGTCTTAATTTAAGTTAGCAATATATGGTTAATATGTTTCTTCGTTTGCCATTAAGCGCACTAGGAAATGGTCACTAATTTCTAACAAGCTTAATTTTTTGAAGTAATGTGTATCACTAAAGCTTCAAATGAATTGTAGGCAATCAAGCAATAAAAAATTGATCTTTGAAGGGTAATTTGACATTTGAATGGATTCATTAGTTGAAAGAGGTACCTGATCAACATATGGTAGTAGTCCTAACTCCTCGTGAAAAAAGTGTTTTAATCAAACATAGTAATAAAATAGAAAAGGAAAATGAATTTATCTGAATCACAACTCTAGTATGAACCTGCTCAGAGGTTTCAACATGTAAAATAACATCTTTTTAAGTAGGTATTATGAAATGCGTGATATCAACTTTGAGTAGTAAGCTAGAATTAATACAAATGTCTTTAAGATAGATCAAATATTTTACACAATTACAGTTATTTTAGAAGGTTCATATAGTTAATCTAAAACTTTAAATGATAAGTCAATCACCAATAATTGATCAAGCAAAAGGAATCGGGTTCTATGCCTCCTTAATGTTGGAGTCATTAGGCACTATGAATATGTATCTTCATTGTTAAAGTTTTTAGGTTATTACTCTAGGAAATGACATATATTTCCCAATGTCACCATTAATTTTTTAGCTCAATCCTTATAGCCTATTGTGCTATACAACAACTACCATTTCAATTTTTATAATTGAAAGTTTTAAAATGCTAAATAAGAAATGAGTCCCCTTTAGAATATAAATAAAAGCAATAAAACTTTTAAGTAAAATACATTTTCAATAAAATTCATATAAAAGTTGTTTTTTGAGTATTTAGGACCGCTCATCGCAAATCGGGATTCTTTAGAACCTGTGAACATCCATTTGGAAAAGTGTGATGCGATCAAAGTCATAACAAAACCCTCATCACGAATTTTTTTATCAAAGTCATTTATAAATACGACGTGATGTAACTATCGTGTCTCGCACATCATGAATCCCAAGAAATAACTTATAGTGTTTCATTGAAATCTTGCGATGCAATTTAATTATCGCATATCGCACTCTCGATAAAACAAAAGTAATAAATACTATGAATACATGTGGTATAGGGATAAATTGATTGTAAAGGAAAAAGCGATTTTCCAAGTTTGAAATCCGTCGTCTCCCCATGCCAGCTCAACACTCATCGCAATCACAACAATGCAAAGAAACCTTTTGAGCATGGCGCTGATAACCCTCGATTTGCGATACACGATTGTTACACAAATATTAAAATAATACAAATCGCTAATTGAAAATCGCAGAGGCACGACACCTATTCTAAAAAGGACCATTACAAAACCTGCGATGCGACATATGGTTTCATGACGCAGGCTTACCCCTGCGTATACCCACAGTATACATATCCATGTATAAATCCATTTCCCATGAATTTATATGACCCACCAGGTCAACACTTCATCATAAAGATGGTTAAGGCCCCCTTTTACAGTTCCTTTGTATTGAAACTCAATCACCTTGCTTTAGACCCTCTATCAAGACTTTATCAACCCTTTAAAACATTCATTATTTCCTCTTGATGAAGTCTTCCTCAAAGCTTCCTTATCGGGACTGTTAAAGTCCCGTAAACCTTAGTCAAGCTTTTAATTCACATATATAACCTTCCCTTCCAAAACCTCGGTTAATATATGCTTAACACATAAAAACACTATCGGCGCATATTGTTGTTATAAAGCTTTTACAAGGGAAAATATCCACAAAACATACCTTTCTGCCTTCCGTATAGCCTTCTCACGTTTTCCGAGGTTTAACCTCATCGCAATCAACTATTGGCTTATTCCATAGTTCATCATCGCTTCTTCTCTTCTGATATGCAACTTTCCCTTTAAACCCGGGAAATACACTCTCGATGCTTAATGCTTCAATTACCTGTTTACAAAGGAAACCTCCATCGAACACATATAGCGGACTTTAAACTCATTAAACCCATGTCTATAAATGCATCGGGTCCACCTCCTTTGGACCTTTCCACTTTTAATTGTCGATCTCCGCCAATGCCGATATGCGATGGCCGATTAAATCATGACAGTCAATCAGGATCGTGATCCGACGATTGACAATTAATCGCACGATCGCAATTGCTTAGCCACAAGTCTTAAATCCTCCGTTTAAAGGCTCTGATTCGACTAGTTCTTTGGACCTGATAGGGTTTCTATGTTATGGTTGATGGGTTTTCGGTTTCGCCACATATCGCATGAAAGTTTGCAACGTGATCTGATGAGTCCAACCTTGCGATTCAATCTTGGATGTCGGATCTTCAAGATCTGACGGCTACTGTGCATCACTTTTCAACTTTCCACTAATCTGTTTGCTTGTGATTTACGATGTTTTCTAGTGTTAATGTGCTTCTCAGTTTTCTTCGAAGGTTTCACTTTTTCTCCTCTTCCACTACTCCATTTACTCCCGAACTCATTCCTGCATCTTTCTTCAAATATTTTCCCTTTAAAGCTCCACTTTAATCCTTCAAGTGGATTCCAAGTTCCATTTCACTCCTCTGATTCGCTCTCTTCTTTACGTTCACTGAATTTTCTTGCACGAATATATATATTATGCCATTCTCTGATAACTTCAATCTATCAATCAAGACATCGAAACACACACTAATACATTGGAAATTAATCTATGTGCATATATATATCAACAACATTTACATAATGAGTCACTCTATCTCTCCTTGGCATAGTCTTCTAATTTAATGGCCTCTGCTCATTATCTGCCCATAGGCTTACAAAAACTCCAATCTTCTATCTATTTTCTTATTCAACCTCTCTCACCTATGTTCATGCGTTTTTGGCTTACATTTATATAAAGGGGTTCTAAAACCAATTTCTGGTTTAGATCCCTAAATCCCTCAACAAAATCCTAAAATCCCTTTCTCATCCCTAAGGATTCTCTCAAATCCACAAAATCATGAACTAACTCCTAATCTAGGATTTACAATCAATTCTCAATCCTCTCATCACTCAACTATCCTAAATCTCTCATGTTCTCCTATATTTGAGAACATTTACAATAAAGCCTCACAATATCCAATTAATTCCTATTCTCATTAAAATCACTGAAAACATTAAACAATTACATAAACCCAATACTCAGGAAACCAACTTCCTTAAAAACAACATACCCCTATGTCTACTAGAATACATTGATAGTGTTGAGCTGGATGCTCCTGCATCAAACTCCCCATGTAAGAAAATTTATGACCACCTGGTCATCAGTCTGGATAATTGTTTCCTCCTAGATCCCAGACTTTATTTTGTAATATGTCCTTACTTATCAATCATTCTATTGTTGATGTTATCTGCTGCTATTCTTCAGGTTTCCATACTTTATGATGTAATGCTCCACTTGCCTTGCTTTCGTAGTTTGCTATTGTTTTCCTCTTGTTGTCAGTCCTCTCTTTTCTTGTTGTGGTCTTTCTCTGAGACACTTTCATCATTATCCTTCTTATCAACTCAATTTCCCTGTCCAGTATATCCTCTGTTTGTTGATTATTTTCATCTCTTGATTGCTTAACTCTCCTTATTGCGTGTTCTTCGCTTACTCTGATTGTCTCCTTTTCATCTCTACCCTCTCCTTTATTGTTTTTTTTCACCTTTTCTATTGTTGCTATATTGTCTTTCAGAACAATTTCTTGTTTTTGTTGCCTACACCTATCAAATTCTTCTTGGTTATTGTTTATGAAAACTTTTTTGTCATCCTTCTTCAGTTATCTATCCTAAACATTCATCCTCTGCTCTTCTAACTTTCTCCTTTGTAAGTCTAACTCCCTAAATATCTCAATGATTTTGCTTGGAGTTGTTGGAAATAATACTGGGGGGGGGGGGGATCAGTATTAGAAAATCAAAAACTTTTTCATTTCCATAATCAGATTCATATACTCTACTTCAGTTAAGGGAACCCGCGTTACACGCAACTGTGTTTAATGCAACTAACGTATATCCAGTAGACTTATGATTCAGTTAATTCATCATATATTGATCTTTTATCAGTGCATCAAAACTTCATTAACCATATAAACAATAACTAGGTGCAGTAAAAACAAAATAGACCATCAAACATAAGAAACAAACATGAACACCATGATATAAGATGGAAACCCAATGCGGGACAAAAACCACCTGTTGTCGTCTTCCTTTAATATAAGAAAAAATTGCTTACAATCTTGTACTGGCGCAAACTCATACCAGTACGAAATCACCCACCCGAAGAAGGCTACAGCGTTCTCTCATTCTCTAGCTACTACTGGAAGGGAGCTACAACTCCCTAGCTCTTGTACTAGCCGATATGTTTACTAGTACGTAGGCGCTGGCGTACTGATGGCTCCAACCTTCACTCATTTTCCAGCTACTACTGGAAGGGAGCTCCAACCCCTTGGCTCTTGTACTAGCTGATATGTTTACCAGTACGTAGGCACTGGCCTACAGAAGCCTACAACCTTCTCTCTTTCTTCAGGGACCACGTTTCATAAATTTTCATACTGGATACTCTTGAAGCACAACACCATAATATGAAGGCCACGTTTCATCCAATTTTCATACTAGACCCATCAACAACATTGAAGCACAAAATTAATCACCACTGCAATACAAATATTGCATCAAACAATCATCAATCTCTGAATCACCCAATACTGAATCACTGAATCCCTGTCAACAAAACACAGCCACCAGAACACAGAGAAAACCACAGACCTCTGCAACAACAACCAGATCCAACTACAACTTCAAATATCATACTTCATACTGTATACGCTTCTCTGATGAGCCAAACCAACGTGTATATGCACTTTTACCAAAGTCAACCCACGTATAGATCTGCAAATATTTACTCATAACTTTGTAGCTATTCCAGACATCAACCATACCCAGATCATAACATTTATACAATAAACATGCATCAATAATTCAGATATGGTCTATCCATGATCAAACCACATAATTATAATGCATTCCAAGCCTTATGATCCCGATCCATCATCCATCATCAACCACATAGGTGCATCCTTGGTTCAGATCAAGCAAATCATCACAAACTCATAACTAGCATATTAGACCTCACAATTCATCAGATATTCAATCCTTGCACACTTGCACTTTGGCCTAATGATCTTCTTCTCCTTATATAGGTTTATGCCTCTCTTAATACCATGGTCCAAAACCACGTAGGACCGATACCTTGGACCTAATACCTGAGGTCAATACCTCGGACCAAATACCATGGGCCAATACCAAAATACCATGGACCAAATACCACGGACCAAAACTTAGTTTCCAACATGTAAGGGCCTTTCCTTCTGTGAAAGTGTGTGTGTACATTATACGCACCTTTGTATATAGTGAACCTGCGTCTATACTCGACTTGGTCAATGGTGAACCTGCGTATCCCTTTCTTTCTTCATTCTTGTTGTTTACCTGCTATACTGTGATCTTTCATCTGAGAGAGTTTCCATCAAGGAAAACACTTGTGTCATACCTGTATCATAATGCCAACAATCTTACCCTTTGGACTTGATGGCAACAACCACACCAAGTCACTCTCCCCATTTGACATTAAGGGCAAAGGGCAGACCAAGATATTCTCTCCCTTGATATACATTTTGTTGTCCATACTCCCCCTGAGTACATGCTGAAATCTCTGATTGAGCTCCCCCTTTGTACATGCTAAGATGTATCAATCCATCCATGCTCCCCTTGAACACATGCCGAGACTACAAAAATATTTTTCAAAAGAATAACATGACTCTACAACTCAACTAAGTGAGTATGACCTTCCCATCACCAATGACTCATACATACATCAATCTCCCAACTAAGTGGGGATACACAATTTTTACTCATCCACCCAACCAAGTGGGGGTATATCAAATGTTTATACATGACTGAAAATAGAAATTATTACATCATCCTTCCATGCATAGTGGGGATACAAATTAGGTCTTTGCAAGACCTTTACACCAAATGATATTCATGACTTTTATAACAAAGACCAACAATCTAAACAAGACCATGATAGTCATCAGCAACTATCGTACACCATATATGATCTACACCATAAGCATCTGTCACCAACATCCAGACCTGTAACCTGTAATACCATTCTCTTGGCCAACCAAAAATAAGTAGCAAGATGTATCATTTAGCCACATAAGCATCATCACCAAAGACTTCTAACCATAATGCCAACAATGCATTATTCGAAGCATATGCTCCCCTTTTACCTATGCCAACCATATTAGACTTCTTTTCCTGAGTCTATCTTGCTGCTTTTTCTTCAGAGCACCATATACGCGACTATGTAGCCTCTAACTCGCGTATATACATGACTTCACTTTATAATAGTTGCGTATGAAAATTGGAATATTGATGGTTTACCCTTTCAGCTTCCCCTGGGTCTGTTATGTCTGCTAACTGAGTTATGCCACATCTTTCTGACAATAATTTTGTCTTCTTCAATACCTTCAACTGTGATGATTTTTTCTCCTTTTGGTATGGTGCCCAAGGTCTTCTCTTGCATTCCTTTGCTATGTGTCCAAACTTGTTACATGCATAACATCTTACATGTTTCATATTCCTTCTGTAGCAGTCAATGGCTTTGTGACCAAACATATTGCAAGTAAAACAATATCCCTTAAGGTACCTGGAATGTGATGATCTTTCTGTGTGATGGTCTTGAACCATTCTACTTTTTCATCTGGCTGCAACATGTCCAAAATTATGACATATGAAACATTCGAAATTATTCATCGGAGGAAATAACCATCTATCACTTCCATAGTTAGGAGTAAAAGATTTTCTTTGAAGGATTTATTTCCTTGGTTGTTGATGGGGTTGACCTCTTACCTCCTTGCTGAGCATTTCAGGTTTTGAATTAGAGTTCCTTGCCTCACCCTGTGAGCTAGATTCACCTTCAATAGATTCATAAAAACCAAGACCAGTTTTAGTAGCAGGAGACCTTTTACTACTAAGAATATCATCCAAAATCTTAGTATTGTCTTGAAATCATAATAGTTTATCTTTTTCATCTAATTAACCTTTCAAGATATTTACCTCAACCTGATGTTGTTCTTCCTTTTCCAGATATTGCTTCTTCAAGATTGCTTCAGACTTTCTTCCTTCTTCCACTTGCTGCCTTAGTTTGAGAATCTCATTTTCTTGTTCTTTATTCTGCTCCTGTAGCATTTGATATACTCTGAAGGCACACTCTAGCTGAGCTTTTAAGCTGATAACTTCTTCTATGAAGGCACTCTCCCTTTTGTTAAATAGATCTTGTTGATCTATGATTTTATCTAATGCTTCATTTGCTTGTTCATCTTCAATCTAAGGCGATTCAGAATCTGAATACTTGCTTCCACCTAACGGCAGGCTATCATTGTTCCTTTGATTTGTCTTCTTCTTCTGATGCGCTTTCTTTCCCATTGTTCAACGGATCTCCTTCAAGCGATCAAGCTTCTACCAAAGGACCTGCTTTGATACCAATTGTTGGAAATAATACTGAGAGGAGGGGGTGAATCAGTATTAGCAAATCAATAACTTTTTCAATTCCATAATCAGATTCATATATGCTACTTCAATTAAGGGAACCCATGTGTACATGCAACTGTGTTTAATGCAACTAACGTATATCCAGTAAACTTATGATTCAGTTAATTCATCATATGTTGATCTTTAATCAGTGCTTCAGAACTTCATTAACCATATAAACAGTAACCAGGTGCAGTAAAAATAGAACAGATCATCACATATAAGAAACACACATGAACACCATGATATAAGGTCGAAACCCAATGCGGGACAAAAACTACCTGCTATCATCTTCCTTTAATATAAGAAAAAACTGTTTATAATCTTGCACTGGAACAGACTCATACCAGTATGTAGGCACCCACTTGCAGAAGGCTACAACCTTCTCTCGTTCTCTAGCTACTACTGGAAGGGAGCTACAACCCCCTAGCTCTTGTACTAGCCGATATGTTTACTAGTACGTAGGCACTGGCCTACTGAAGGCTCCAACCCTCACTCGTTTTTCAGCTGCTACTGGAAGGGAGCTCTAACCCCCTGGCTCTTGTACTGGCCAATATGTTTACCAATACATAAGCACTGACCTACAGAAGGCTATGACCTTCTCTCTTCCTTCATGGACCACATTTCATAAATTTTCATACTGGATACTCCTGAAGCACAACACCATAATCTGAAGGCTATGTTTCATCCCATTTTTATACTAGACCCATCAACAACTTTGAAGCACAAAATTAATCACCACTGCAATACAACTATTGCATCAACCAATCATCAATCTCTGAATCACCCAATACTGAATCATTGAAACCCTGTCAACGAAACACAGTCACCAGAACATAGAGCAGACCACAGACCTCTGCAACAACAGCCAGATCCAACTACAACTTCAAATATCATACTTCATACTATATACGCTACTTTGATGAGCCGAACCAGCGTGTATAGGCGCTTTTACCAAAGTGAACCCGTGTACATATCTGCAAATATTTACTCATAACTTTACAGCTATTCTAGACATCAGTCATACCCAGATCATAACATTTATACAATAAAACATGCATCAATAATTCATATCTAGTCTATCCATGATCAAGCCACATAATGATAATACATTCCAAGCCTTATGATCCTGATCCATCCTCCATCATCAACCGCATAGGTGCATCCTTGGTTTAGATCAAGCAAAGCATCACAAACTTATAACCAGCATACTAGATCTCACACTTCATCAGATATTCAATCCTTGCACACTTGCACTTTGGCCTAATGATCTTCTTCTCCTTATATAGGTTTAGGCCTCTCTCAATACCATGGTCCAAAACCACGTAGGACCGATACCTTGGACCCAATACCTGGGGTCAATACCTTGGACCAAATGCCATGGAACAATACCAAAATACCATGGACCAAAAACCACGGACCAAAACTTAGTTTTCCAACATGTACGTGCCTTTCCTTCTATGAAAGTGCGTGTGTATGTTATACGCACCTTTGTATATAGTGAACCTGCATGTATATTTGACTTGGTGAATGGTGAACCTACGTATACCTTTATTTTTTCATTCTTGTTGTTTACTTGCTATATTGTGATCTTTCATCTGAGAGAGTTGCCATCAAGGACAACACTTGTGTCATACCTGTATCAAAATTCCAATAGGAGTGAACTTCAGAAATTTTACACAATCTCCCATTTCTTCATTTGTTATTGATCCATCATCACATGTTCCTTCTTCTTCTGCTAAGCCTTCTTGACATTCTTCTGTAGATTTTCTTCCTCATCTTCTTTCATTTGGTTGTCCATCTGTGCCAAATACATTCTAGCTTCTACAACAACATCTTCAATTACAAGACAGTCATTATAATAAAAAATATAAGTTCTCTGTACCTATTTCCTATTTCATAACACTTCAGTATTTTACTCTGCTTTCTCTTCTTCTGTCAACATATCAGTATGTTGATTCAAACTCAAAGAACTCTTGAGACTGTTAGCTAGTCTCTTCTTCTCATCATCTGTTTCAGAACTCATCTTCTGGAAGGTATTCTTTCATGTTTTTGACAGTTTCAAAAGGATGTATATCTTCTTCCAAACCTACATCATACACAAATCATTAGTTTTCAAATTACAAGACCTTTTGGTCTCACTTGATGCTTTAGTCATCAAGTCTTTTGGCTGCTTCGAATCATTCATATGATTCAACTCCTCTAGCTCTTCATCTCTTTCAAAAAGTAATGGTCCACTTTCTGGTTCACATATCAAAACTTCAACATCCTCTTCAGCATCTTCCTTTTGTTGTAGCTCAACTCTTTTGAGTTTCTCTGTCCTCTGGTTGGCATCTATAATCTGTTCAAGTTCCCTTAGCTCCTTTATTAAGTGCATGTTCACTTGCTGATTCCTCTTCTCTTGTAGCCTCTGCCACTTCACTTTCTTTCTCATGACATAACCATGCTTCTGGTCTGCTTCATTTCTTTGCAACATCTCCATTAACACTTCAAGCTGAACTGATATCTCAACTTTCTCCCTCTCATATTCTTCTTTGCTTAACTGTCTCTGTATGCCATTTGCCTTGGCATCCTTCTCCTTTTGTCCTCTATTGTGATCTCTTTCAGAACCTCTGTTATGACCGTCACTAGTCATCATCCTCTCCATCTCTATGATTTCCTCACTCATTCACTATGAGTTGCACTAAAGCCTCTACAACAGCAGGTCTGCATTACTACCACTTACCTCACCAATCTCTCCTCACTCAGTCTTTTGGTAAGCAATTGTTTCTCTATCTTTGGAACCTCCTTTGAGCACTTCTCTTTGCTCCTTCTAGGCTTCAACTCTTCTGCATCTTCTAAGAACACAATTGTCCTCTTTATCCAATCTCTGTTGGAATTCCTCAAGGTTCTACCACATTTATTTCCACTTAGAAACTTTCACCAGCTTCCTTTGTCTCTTAGAAATTCTACTCACATCCTCTGTGGAGTTGCTTTTGGGAGTTGCAACAATACTTCTGCATCAATTCAAATACTACAACTTTCAATCTTCAAATCCAATTAAAATAAACCCATATCAGCTTACCTTCAAGATCTCTGTCTGATCTTATCTCCCATTCACCTGCACTTTTGAATGGACTATCCTTTTCACTAACTTTCAGTTGTATCTTCAAACTCTTCAGCTACCTTCAGAATCTCACCATTTCTGCAAATTTGTTCCAGCAGATCTTTATGCTTCCACTATACAAATCTTCGATATTTTGCTTCTATCAATCAGATTTAGAATTTGATTCTCTCTTCCAATCCTACGGCTTTATCTTGGCAAAGCTTAACTATCAGCATCAATTTCTCCTTTGCTGAGTTTTCTTCCACTGAGAAATCCTTAACAGTTTCTTTCATTGCTGCCCGTTAAGGTTTGATCTCCTTTTGTTGAGATACTTCATTAGCTGCAACCATCAATCTTCAATCTATTTCTTTGTCAGTAAAATCAAATTAGAATTAAATAAAAACAATACCTGCTTGATTTCTCCATTCACTCTTCACATCTAAGTGAATCTTCATTCTCCAAACATCATCGTGGATTCTTTCTGTCTCTGCAATCTCTTTTTAATACTTGCTTACCTGCCTCTAAGAACTTAATGGTTCTTCTTCATTCTCCCAGTTGTACTCTAGTTTCTTGACAGTCAGATTATAATCTAATCTCCCTTGCCTGCATACACATCTCCCCAAATATCTCAGTTCTGAATTATTTCAATAACTTCACCCATAATTGCTTTCTTATGCCTGATACTAAATGTTTTGTTTATAATTTAGCTCTGATACCACCTTGCGTATACCCACAATATGTGTATTCATGCATAAATCCATTTCCCATGACTTTATATGACCCACCAGGTCAACACTTCATCATAAAGATGGTTAAGGCCCCCTTTTACAGTTCCTTTGTATCGGAACTCAATCACCCCGCTTTAGACCCTTTATCAGGACTTTATCAACCCTTTAAAACATTCATTATTCCATATTGATGATGTCTTCCTCAAAGCTTCCTTATCAGGACTGTTAAACTCCCATAAACCTTAGTCAACCTTTTAATTCCAGATGTATAACCTTCCCTTCCAAAACCTCGGTTAATATATGCTTAACACATAAAATACTATCGGTACATATTGCCATTTTAAAGCTTTTACAAGGGAAAATATCCACAGAACATACCTTTCCACCTTCTGTATAGCCTTGTCACATTTTTCGAGGTTTAACCTCATCACAATCAACTATTGGCTTATTCCACATTTCCTCATCGCTTCTTCTCTTCCGATATGCAACTTTCCCTTTAAACCCGGGAAATACACTATTGGCGCTTAATGCTTCAATTACCCGTTTACAAAGGAAACCTTCGCCGAACACATATAGCGGACTTCAAACTCATTAAACCCGCATCTATAAACGCGTTGGATCTGCCTCCTTTGGGCCTTTCCGCTTTTAATTACCACTCTCCGCTAGTGCCAATATGTGATGGTTGATTAAATCGTGACCGTCAATCAGGATCGCAATCCGACGGTCAATGATTAATCGCGTGATCACAATCGCTTAGCTATAGCTCTTAACTCCTCTACTTAAAGGCTCTGATCCGACTAGTTCTCCAGACCCGATAGGGTTTCTATGTTACGGTTGATGGGTTTTCGGTTTTGTCACATATCACATGAAATTTTGAAACACAATCTGATGAGTCCAACCTTGCGATTCAATCTTGGTCGTCGGATATTCAAGATCTGACGGCTAATGTGCATCACATTTCAACTTTCCACTAATCTGTTTGCTTGTGATTTGCGATGTTTTCCAGAGTTAATGTGCTTCTCAGTTTTCTTCGAAGGTTTTTCTTTTTCTCCTCTTCCACTGCTCCATTTACTCTGGAACTTGTTCCCACGTCTTTCTTCAAATATTGTCCCTTTAAAGCTCCACTTTAATACTTCAAATGGATTCCAAGTTCCATTTCACTCCTCTGATTTGCTCTCTTCTTTACATTCACTGAATTTGCCTGCGTGACTATATATATTATGCCATTCTTTGATAACTTCAATCTATCAATCAACACATCGAAACACACACTAATACATTGGAAATTAATCTATGTGCATATATATATATATATCAACAACAATTACATAATGAGTCACTCTATCTCTCCTCGGCCCGTGACTATATATATTATGCCATTCTTTGATAACTTCAATCTATCAATCAACACATCGAAACACACACTAATACATTGGAAATTAATCTATGTGCATATATATATATATATCAACAACAATTACATAATGAGTCACTCTATCTCTCCTCGGCCCGTTCTTCTAATTTAATGGCCTCTATTCATTATCTACACATAGGCTTACAAAAACTCCAATCTGCTATCTATTTTCCTATTCAACCTCTCTCACCTCTGTTCATGCCTTTTTGGCTTACATTAGTACAAAGGGGTTCTAAAACCATTTTCTGGTTTAGATCCCTAAATCCCTCAACAAAATCCTAAAATCCCTTTCTCATCCCTAAGGATTCTCTCAAATCCACAAAATCATGAACTGACTCCCAATCTAGGATTTACAATAAATTCTCAATCCTCTCATCACTCAAATATCCTAAATCTCTCATGTTCTCCTATATTTGAGAACATTTACAATAAAGCCTCACAATATTCAATTAATTCCTATTCTCATTAAATCACTCAAAACATTAAACAATTACATAAACCCAATACTCACGAAACCAACTTCCTTGAAAACACCATACCCCTATGTCTACTAGAATACATTGATAGTGTTGAGTTGGATGCTCCTACATCATTTTAGCATTAAATTTTCATGTTGGGAGTTATGGTAAAACATTAAGTATCAATTATGGTTAATTCCTTTAAGGATTTCATCTGTGGTATCTATGTACAATAAAAGATCTTTTGCATCTAATGCGCATAACTACTTGTAGTCTATAATTTGTGTATTATCGCCTCTCAAGTTTTTTTCCTATTACACTCCTCTTTCTCATTTTGCAGTGCTCATCCAAAATCACACAATTGGTCAAGATGTCTAAGAAATCCCGAAAGGCAAAGGCCCCCATTACAGTGGAAGGACTAGCAAAATTGGTGTTAAATTGCAGATACTACCCATCAAGGCCTTGGAAAAATCTCGTGGGAAGGCATATATGCTTTACTTGAAGCAGAAAATTAGATGGAGATAGAAGAAGAAGCAACAACTGATGGAACTTATAGAACAAAAATCACGCTCAGTGATTTGGCTAGCTCTTTCCTCCATAAAATAGCAACCCGAGCCAAAGTTTTACCATATAATGATCTAGTGAGATGGGTAATCGAAAGTATTAATATAATAGACAGAGCTTTCTTCACAGCCAATGGGAGGATGTTCTGGACATTCAAACCTGAAGATGTCAAAATAATGTATCACTTACTATAAGAATCATTTATACAAGATTTTATACAGGATTTTCCATGGTTTCATTTTACCTGTCCATCAAGCCATCTTTAATAAACCTGCTCCTCGACTGTCTGACGAGGCTAGAATTGACTTAACTTCAATCAACAGTTGGTTCAGGGAGGAGAAGTTCACTTATATCAGGGTTTTTGGCAGTATTACAGACCCTCATGTCCTTCCACTCTAAATTCCTGATAAGCTATTAGCTAGGGAAATAGCTTACCATATAGTGGAAAAAGGGATGTCTAGAAACCTTAAAGACTCTAAGAAAGAAGTATGGCCTCCATTTCCCCTCCGTTGTGGCACTTACATATTGCATGATCTTAAACATGCTGAGAAACAAGCAGAGAAAACAAAGGATCTGGGTCTAGCAGTTATTACTAAAAGACAATACGATCCAAACAAGGTTGCTTTCAATTTCACTAGTCAGGTGAAAGTTAGTAAATTTATACACGAGAAGGAGGAATTTGATGACTTATTCGCTTCAACAGAGTTGTTATCACAAGTAAGTCATCTGGAAAGATTCAAATTGGGAGCCGAGAAGATGGACAAATTTATGGAATACAAGACATAGAGGTTACTAACAGTACCTCTGGATTTATTAAATACTACCCCTACTGTTTAGCAAGCAGAGCACACCGGGGAGAAGACTATTGAAGAGATTTCCAAGGAAGGGGAAATAGGTGAAAAGACCAGTGAACCCCTTAGCACAGATGTTCATATTGACCCCATATTGATAAAATAATGGGAGCAATTTGATCAACAGATCAAAAGCCAGAGTGATCCCCAAAACATTACCACATCAGCACCGCCTGCGACACAACGGCCCACCATTCCTGATAGTGCGATTGAAGTAACACCCAGTAAAGGCATAGCTCATAAAGAGATTGAAATAATCCCTAAAAACCCTTCAGGAGAAATTACATTGAATATTGAGGAAATACCACCCTTGGATGTATTTTATTGTCCAAAACACAGGGTTGTAGTCAAAAGACAAAGGAAAAAGAGGAAAATAGACCAGACATCATCCACAACTCCTCAATCAGAATTTATGAATGTTTTATGGAAGGATTCAGAGGTCAATCCTTCTGAGGATTTGACTAAGTTATCTCAATTTGCATGGGCATACACAGGTGCCACAATTGATAAGGAAAATGAGGTTAACCAATTGTTCAAGGAAAAGGACCAAAGGATTAATCAGCTTGAGGAACATCTCGCAGAAGAAAAGCAAAAGAACAAGCAGCTTGAGGTACAATTAAACCTGGAGAAACAAAAGATTGACCAGCATGTCATTCAAAAACAACAACAGTTGTCTCAAGAGCTCAAACAGCTTCAATTGTCATATCAACAAGAAATTAAGACTAAAGAAGAGAAAATCACACAGCTACAACTCTCTAAAGAACAACTCAAAGATTATCCCAAGGTTGAGGAATTTAAGAAGGAAGCCCTAGAAGCGAATAAAGCCTTATCTCAAGAGCTCAATCTACTTTGCCATAAAATATCTCTTATCAACCCATTATGCATTTTAACTAGATCACTGATCAATCAAGCAGTTAATACCATATTAGAATTTGAGGATGCAGATGATAAGGTCACAAATTACCTCTCTTGGCAAAGCACAGTAGAAGGAAGAGCTGCTAACCTGCCTAAAATTCAAGAGTCACATAAAGAAATATTACTTTCGGAGTGGGAAACACAGCTGATAAAGGCAGAAAGGGCTACCTCCAGGGCTAGGTCTATAATAAATAATGTGATTGAAATGATAAATGATGGTTTATATGGGGCCAATTTCATTTCTGATTGTTCCCCAGGTAATCTTCCAAAGGAGAAAGTGTTAGAAATTCAATGGAAGCAAGATTTGGCCACCAAAGATGAACAACTCAATAGAATACAAAGCCTTAACTGGGATGTGTACTGGTCCTTTTTGGTCAAGCTGCATAGCCAATAGATGACCATCAAATGCCTTGCCGATGTTGTTGATTGCATGATCCTCGAGCTTTCAGATCCCATGTACACGAGACATTTACACTCCAGGATGAGTCACCCTCCAGATATTCAAAACATTCTTTCAATTTGTTAGTTGTGAATACAAGAGAAGAAATAAATACAATGAATCTTTTCATATGCAATCACATTACTATTTTTGCAATTCAAATCCCATAATTTAATGTTGGCAGTTCCAACAACTCTCAGCGATTTTTGTAGACAGTTTGTTTTAATTCTATTATATAAACCCTTTCATGTTATTGGAGAAGGGTTCCTCGATTTGTACAAAAACTAGACTTGAGAAGTTGCACTTTTGCACTTCTTAGTTTATTTTTTATAAGTAGTGGATCAAGGTTTCAGATTTTTGTGAAAGAACTTTTTCAAGACCTGCATTTTTGTATCTCCTAGAAGTTTCTGGGGTAAAGAAGGTGGAATCAGAAGGCTACTTACATATCAAGACTCAAATTCATGTGGTATTTCTATCATTGTTCTTTTTCTCTTATTCTTTATGTAATTAGCATTTCATTTAATTTGGTATTGTTGATGTATTAACATGATTCAAGCAATTTTATATTGAGTCACTTATGAATGATTTAGAATTGTTATATTAGAGATATATGTCAGCAATAAATACCAGTATGTCATGGGATATGTTTTTACAATTACTTTGTCTAATTTCTTAAACAAAGGAATCATTATTTAAATGCATCTTTCTATGGATAAGTAAACCATCTATATGATTATGTGTCTGCTACGGATTATAAAAAAATCACATTGTTATAAGATTACCCGAGTTATATAGGTATATGTGTATATTTTCAGAGTTATAGATTAAATCACCTATCATCTTTGTTATAAATTTAAAACACTCATTCATCAAACCTTACATTATTGGGAAACTGGTCCCATAACATCCAGTCGGAGCCACCACTCCAAACGGAAAAGGAGTTCTACTAAGGTCTGGACCAGGTGGTTATCCCCAATGTTGGTGTTACAATTTTAGAGGCATCAACATTTTTGGTGCTAGAAGGAGGGCCTAACTGTGAAAGGTGAGTAAATCTAAATCCATAGGCCATTCTAAGAGTAAAACTCCCTCACCATCTCCTCCAACTTCTCCTTCACATTCTAAATCTCTTATTCCTAAGCGAGAAGTTTAAAAGAATAATACAACATCCACTGCTAAAATCCTAAACACACAAGACAATTCTTCTCCTGAACCCCCTGAAGTACAGTCTTTGATTCATAAACTACAAGGGTTTTCAATATCCCAATAAGAGTCTAGGTTATCCCAAGGCAGTGTGACTTCGCAATTTATCCCATTGTAGCCGCTTACTAGGGGGAAAAGTGAAAAACTTGGTGTCCCACCAGTTGAATTCCCTCTACCAAGTCGAAAAAGGGCTAAGAAGGCACCATCATAATCTAACAATGAGACCTTGTCCTCATCATCATCTATTCCATCCATACCATTGCAAGGTCATCCATCTGTTTCCCAACTTCATATCATATTCCAAACAAGAACAAAAACTTCAACATCCTCTAACCAATCGCTTTCAACTGCTTCTTCACCCTCTTCTACTGTTAGCTCAACGATGGCACATAATCAACCTCAACCAAGGCCATGGACCAACCCAGGAGCTGTCAAAATGCCTGCACCTTTGAGCCAATTACCAGGACATCCTGAGAAATGGTTACCTAAATTTAATCCTGACATTGGCCTGCTAGCATAAGAACATAAACAATTTCATGTTATCAATCAACTTGAATGGAGTAACAGAAGAATATGTTGCAGTTAGATTATTTCCATACACTCTACAAGGAGCAGCAAGATCGTGGTACTTTTCGTTACCACCAGTGTCTATCAATAGCTGGGATGCTTTCCAAGAGAAATTTCTAACTAAGTTTGGAGACAATAGGTCTACAGGAACTCTGATTAATGATCTCTCCAATCTGAAATCCGAATCAAAGGAACCCATCAAAGACTTCAACTCACACTTCAATAAGTTGTTGAATAAAATTCCTACAACATCCGAGCCTAGTGAAGAAGTCTGGAATGAATGGTATATTTCTTCCTTGCCTTCAAACATAGCCATTTTCTTTGATAGGGTTGCTAAACCAACATTAGTAGAAAATATGAAGGAAGCAATTGCTATTGAAAAATGTATCCTTGCTCTGGAAAAGAAAAACGCTCTAGAAGAAAGGAAATCCAAAAAAGTTACCTTTAGAGATGATTCAAAGAAGAAAGCAGTCAAGGATGCATATGACATGGAAGGTTTACAAAAAGTTCTTAAAACTATGTCTAATGAAATGGTTGAAATAAAGAAGCAGGTAGTTGAAACTTCTACGAAAAGACCATTTAGGAACTTTAAAAGAAATCATCCAACTGATCCCAAACCACCTAATGCTATATCTAATGTAGAATCTGATCTGGATGATGATGAAGATGAAGATAATTTTTTATCAGTTGAAGAAACGGAAGAAGATGAAACAGTTGAATGTCATGGAATGTGGGACTTTATCTTAGCCAACTCTGATAATGAAAGTGAAGAGGAAGCTCTCCCAATAAACACCAGGAGCAAAAGTATAGCACAGCCTAATCAAGCAAATTCTAAGAAGAAAAACTCAACTCCTATTACTAAAGACAAAGCTCCCACAAAGAAAACTCCAGTTAAGTCTCCCCACTATCAACCATCATCCTCCAATCCTACCCCATCTTCTAAAACACTAGTAGTTTTAGATTCCATGGATTATAACATTGTGGAAAACATGAAGAAGGTTGAGCAAATATTTCTTACATGAACTTAGCAAGCTCAAACATCAACAAAAGTTGTTGCTTAAAGAATTAATTGCAGTACCTTCTTCTCCTCTTCCAGCTGGTGTATTATCCAAGGCTGCTAGAGGATCAGGTAAGCCACCATCTGATAAGGTAGATGCTATTGATGTTGTTTTAATTGGGGATAGGTCAAATTCTCATACTCCTCCTTTTCTCTTGACTTATGAGATCTATAATAGAAATTTGCACAACTATTTGATAGATTTAGGGGCTTCATCAAATATAATGCCAGCCGCGGTTTGCTCTAAGTTAAATATTGAGCCCCAGAAGTTTGCAATTCATATTGTTCAATTAGATCGAACTAAAGTACAAGTCTTAGGAGAAATAAATTCAGTTACTATTAGATTATCAGTTGATCCCAGGGTTGTCCAAAGAATTGATATATTAATTGCTGACATCCCTGATTTTTATGGTTTAATCCTTAGCAAAGACTAGTCTGAAAAAATTCACGGTTATATTTCAACTGATTGGTCTCACATGTGGCTTCCCTATAATGGGAAACCAAATCAAATTAGAATAGATCATGGAAAACATTTGAATAATACAGTAACTGAGTTTGAAGAAGAAAATCAACATGTAGCCTTCAATAATAACATTCTTGGAAACTATTCAGCTGAATCATTTTTTGGAAATTTTAATGCTCAGCAATCCCCTTTTCCCGTTAATAGTGTCATATCACGGATCGAAAATTTCTCACATACTGATACCTCAAACTGTGTTAATGATGCAGATGAACTTGTAAATAAGCCTTTATTTTGGTGTTTGTATTTTGATGGATCAAAATCTAATGATGATGCAGGAGCAGGATGTATTTTAGTCAGTCTAGAAGGAGGGAAAATGATGTTATCATGTAGGCTAGAATTTGAGTGTACCAATAACACTGTAGAATATGAAGCATTGATTCAAGGGCTCTATAAAGCAATAGGCCTGAATATCTAATATCTGAAAGTATTTGGTGATTCAGAAATTGTCATTAAACAAGTGAGAAATACTATCCATTGTCTTTTAGGACATATCAAACATTATCAATCACTTGTTCAAGATCTCATAACTCATTTTCTAGCATTTGACATTTCTCCTATTCCTAGATCATAGAATGCAGCAGTCGATATTTTGGCTAATGTTGCTTCTAAGCTCCTTCCAACCGAGGATTATAGTTCAGATAGATTTTCTATTGAATTAATTTTTCAGCCATCTGTCCCAAATAATGTCACCAATTAGCATGTATATAATCATGATGAGGATATCTTAAATTTCATGACTTCTGAAGGATCGTATGACAATCAGATTATTGATGAAAGAGATCATGATCTTCAATTAAAACAAAGACTTAATGAAAATCCTATTCCGAAATCTCTGGTCAAGCTAGAAGATCTTTATGATATTAAAGATAGATTCAGAAAGGTCACTAATCCAAAACTTCAAAGTTCTACTTTAAAGTTTGAATTAGTAAATCTCACTGAGGCCAAACCATAAAATGTCAATCTAGGACTTGGACTCTCATCAGATGAAAGATTTGCTTTCATCGGATTATTAAAGAAATACAAAAATGTTTTCGCTTGGAATTACGAAGATTTGAAAACTTATGATATGTCCATCATTCAACACATAATTCCAATGATTTCTGATGAGAAAATTGTACAATAGAAGCTAAGGAAAATTCACCCAAATCTTGAAAGTCAAATTAAAGCAGAGTTGAATAAACTCCTTAAAGCCAAAATAATATTTTTTGTCGGACATTCTAAATGGGTCTCAAACTTAGTACCAGTAAGAAAAAGAATGGTGATATTAGGATTTGCATAGATTTTAGAAATCTCAACAAAGCATATTAGAAGGATAATTTCCCATTACCGACAATGGAGCAGATACTTCAATTAGTAGTTGGCTCAGAGTTAATGTCTTTTCTTAATGGTTTTTTAGGATACAATCAGATACTGGTACATCCAGATGATAGATTAAAGACTACATTCAGGACTAAATGGGGAACCTATGCTTATCAAAAAATACCTTTTGGATTAATAAATGTTGGAGCTACTCTTGAAAGAGCCATGGATATAGCCTTCAAAGGTTTGATCAACAAGACATTTTTTTTTACATAGAAGACATAACTGTCTATTCTAAGAAAAGGAGCAATTATCTACATGATTTAAAACAGATCTTTGAACATTGCAAAAGATATAGGATTTCTTTAAATCCCAAGAAATCATTATTTTCTCTTAATCTTAGGGTTCATTGTATCCAAAGATGGCATATACATTGATCCAGATAGGATAAAACATATTTCTGATATCCCTTTGCCACATAATAAGAAATCTATGCAATCATTTTTGGGACAGATAAATTTTGTGAAGAGATTTGTTCTTGATTTTTCTCATATAGTTTTGCCCTTGCAACCCATGATTAAAAAAAATTAAGTCCTCAAATGGGGACATAACAAAAAAGAGGCTTTTGACTCGATCAAACAAGCAATCATTAATGTTCCTGCATTGAATACTCCGAATTTTTCTAGTCATTTTATTTTGTATACTTTGGCCACTGAAACATCTTATGATGTTGTTTTAACACAAATCAATGACCAACAAGTAGAAGCACCCATATTTTTCTTTAGTTCTACTTTGCAAGGTGCTGAGCTCAACTATTCCGAAGTTGAAAAACAAGCTTTCGTTGTATTTGATTCTATCAAACACTTTAGACCATTCCTCCTAAAAACACACACTAAAGTAATAGTCTCATTCTCTGCAGTAAGACAATTGTTAGTTCAAAGGGAAGGAGGAGAGAAAAGAGCTAACTGGGTAACAACTTTACAAGAGTATGATATTGATATTAAACCAACGAAAATTGTTAGAGGGCAAGGTTTTTTTAGGTTATTGGCGGGAGCTTTTAGTATTCCAGACCATGAAGATTCAAACTACACGGCACAAGTAAATGAGATAAGTATCACTAATTCTGAATCTCAATATGTTGATCTGATCTTTTACTTGAAAAATGGATATGCTCCCCCTGAATTCAGTTACAAAAACAAAGGTGCCTTAAGATTAAAATCCAAACACTTTGAAATCATTGAAAATGTGTTATTCAGGAGAAATTATGATTCAATTTTATTAATATGCCTTGAAAAAACTAAAGCACTAATTGTTTTACAGGAATTAGATGATGGTCCAGCAGGTGGATATTTTGTAGGAGACACTGCAGCTCACAAAATACTACATGTTGGATATTATTTACCAACTTTGTTTAAAGATTCCCATGACTACGTAAGGAAATGCAAGATATGTCAAATTGATATCGGAAGACAAAGGAGACCAACCTTTCCTTTACAACTAGTAAACATTGAGCAACCATTTGAACAGTAGGGACTTGATATTATAGGAGAGATTGTTCCAAATTCTTCCAAGCAACACAGATACATCCTCACGGCCACGGACTACTTCACAAAGTGGGTAGAAGAAATTCCACTAAAGGTAGCCAATTCTGATGCAATTATTTAATTTATTGATCAATTCATCATTACAAGGTTTGGTTTACCTATCGTGCTTATTTTTTATAATGCATCTTATTTTTCTGGAAATAGTATAGTTGAATTTGCTCTTAAGAGAGGTTTTAAGTTAAAACACTCTGCAAATTAGTATCCTCAAGGAAATGTCTTAGCAGAGTAAACTAACAAGAATCTCATTAAGATTATTAAACGAATTGTTGATCAAAACCAAAAGAATTGGCATAAATATTTTATATTTGCATTACGGGCAGATCGCATAACTCAGAAGGCCTCAATAGGTACTTCTCCTTTTAACTTGGTGTATGGGAAAGAAGTTGTAATACCACCAAATTTAGCACTCTCATCCCTAGCCCTAGTGTAATTCATTGAAGAAATTCCTTCTTCCTCTATTCATTTCAGGTTTGATCGAATCCTTAAATTGCATGGGAAAAGAGAAAAGACCAAAATTACTCACGCTAAACATCAGTAGGTCATTGAATATTCTTTTGATGCAAGTTCTGTCGGCGCAAAAACATTACATATTGGTGATCTCATTTTGAAATGGGACAAAGCACAGGAAGACAAAGGTAAGCATTCCAAATTTTAGAAGATGTGGCTTGGACCATTTCAGATCGTTGAAAAGATAGGCTCATCAACATTTCTACTGCAATATTTATCAGGAAAGGGAGATTCTCTTCCTGTGAATGGTCTTATCTTAAAGAAATTCTTTTCCTAAGGAGGTAACCCCTTCTTACCTGTACATATTCTTTATGCAAGCTAGTTTCTTTTAGGAAATAATGTTGTAAATAATCTACCATTAGCTTTTCACTATTGAAAAGCTCTTTGAAAGAATATTGTGAATACTTGCTTTCAAAGAGTAGAAACTTTCAAGGAAATGATTACAGTTTTGGAAATTAGATAAAACATGAAACTCTGAGATTCTCTTTAAATTTGTGAAATCTTACAAACCTTGAAAATACAGTAAATCATCTTAAGTTTTATCAGCTGAGAAAGGTTTTTTACAAAAAGGTAAAGACTTTTTCCAGCTAAGCATCCACAACTCTAGAATTGTCATCCATAAACTCTTGAGTAATTCATTCACCCCATCCACTAGATTTATGATTTTTCAGAGTGTAATTCTAAAATATATCTAATTTAAAAGATAAGAGGTTTCATGACGAACTTGCTTACCATGATCATAGGTAACTAATTAAATTGACATTACCAATACTGCATATCAAAACAGGGTAATGGCTTATAATCATAAGACAAGGGGTCTCATTACGAGCCAGCTTGTTCAGTTCAATTACAAACAGTGAGTGGCATTGTCATCTTCTAGCTCCAAAACTAGGACATTGGCTTTTATTCAAAAAAATAAAAAAGTAAAAAATGGAAATACGTGTAGATATATCTTTTTGGATTTATCTTTCAAAAGTTATACTCTTAGATGGATGGGACAATGAATGATTGATGGTTAAGAGGTAACCCTATCGAGACTATAGATGTTTGCTAGCAGCAGAGGCAATACTTGTGACAAAAGAGTAAATTTAAAAGCTAAGTTGGAAGAGCTCCCTACTTTATCTTTAACAACCAATCAAACCTTGAAGAAACCAAAATGTCCTTATTTTATCATAAGGGTTTGTAAAAGAAATTGCAAAATTGATATTTTGTTTGTTCAGAGTAAAATCTTTATCTAATCAATTCTTAGACATATTTTTTTTTGTCCTTAATTGATTCTACTTAAGAAAGTTTTAAAAATTTCATTATTTTTCAGAAATAACTGGTTCTCCCAGTGAATCTCCAATTGTTGTGCTATATAACAACCCCCCATTTCAATATTTATAACTGAAAGTTTTAAAATGCTAAATAAGAAATGGGTCCCCTTTAGAATATAAACAAAAGCAATAAAAAAATTGCCACAGTGGTGCTTTTACATAACATAACGTACCGGTGCATGTTTATGTTATGGACGCATCGATATTCTATATGAGATTTTCTCTTTTTTAGAAACATTGACCTATGACAGTGCAATTATTGTGATTTTTAAAATTTGTTATTCATCGAAAAATCAATATATATATCTTATAACAATATTCATATAAATTAAATTTTGATTAGTGCATTTGTATATGATGTTTGGATTAATTTTTTATATTATCAGATTTTGCATCTCTTCCTTATAATATTTAATCATCCATATATTTAATGAGTGGTGTAAAATTTCATAGCTACATTGGATAACACCATAGTATAAATTAAAATGTATTTTGTTATATATCAATAAGAGGCTTTTTGTCATACAAAATGGGATTATTATTGGTAACCCCTTGTCTTTCAATTTGGACATCATATCCATTACATTAAACAAAATGTTTGATTTTTCACATATAATTATTTCAAAAAATACAACAACTTGCATTGATATCCAAATAGATCATCATTCTTCACTGGAACTATTGTCAATGCTCAAGCTATTTCCATGACTTGGGTTATTTGGACAAATGTTTTGTTGATTGTATCAATTGTTTTCATCTTCTTGATATTGTTCCATCTGCAAACATAAAAATAAAATGTAATGAGTGTATCTAGATTGGTGAGAATAATGAAAATTGAAATAAATAATATACATCGATGTAAATCGAACAACAATGTACCATAGCAAGAAGTGACTCATGAACTATACACATGGTTTCAAAACCAAGTCTCGTGCCTTGTTGCAACAACTCTTATGTTGGCTTAGTTCTATACCTTATTTCCTGCAAGTTTTATATCCCATTATAATTCATAGATTTAATATAAATGATTTTTTTGTTCTATTAATTATAAACTCAAAGAAGTAAAACAACATAGATACTTACAAATTCCACAAGTAATTTTTGATATGCCAACACATACTCACAACCCATATTCAACCCAATGTCAATCAATTCTTCTAATGGCTCTTCTTTGTATGTTTTCACCTATTTGAAAACATTCAATGATTGTTGTTATAAAACAACTTAAAATATAAAAAAATGAAACCTTGGGTTGTTATAAGGAAATATTAACAATTACTCACAAACTTTGATATCAACCATTTTATTCCTTATCGTATTGTTTTATGTGTTGAATGAGTTCCATTTTGTTTTGTTTTCTGCAAGAAAATACTTGAAAATTAATATTTAATGCTAAATTATTTGTTTATATTTACAAATTCAATCATGATTACATACATTTGAAGCACGTTGTTGTTGGGATGGCTCCTCCTGTGATGCAATTATGTCCAGTTCTTTGACCATCTCCTTGTACACTTTTTTGGACATTCTTACTGGCATGTTTCACATTCCTACTGACATGTTTCACATATCAACTCATTTACCCTTTGGGATATTCATAATCTTCCTGAAAAAAGTAGTAAACTATTTTTATATTGATATATAAAAACTAAATATAACAAAATTGATATTAATAAATGAATGGTTAGTAGCAATATATACATATAGTTCTAGAAAATCATTTTAATCAGGCATATTACCTTTTGAATGGTTCTCTTTTGTTGTTGTATATTTTTGTTATTGCAAGTCTGACAAGTCTCATTGACCATTGCTCTCGAAACACTTCCTGTAGTTTAGATATAATTTGGTTCTTGGAATCATTGAATTGATTTTGTATTGTAAGTGGAAAGTACGTCTATACGTTCATTCCACTATATACCTCATAGTTTTGTTAAAAAAAAAAAAAAAAACCTTTCATTAACCTCCAACGCCACTCCATACGAGCTAAGGATCAATTCATCCTCATTTGCATGTTCTATAATTTTTATGTTCTTAGAACAACATTGATCTTTTCCTTCATTGTTTCTCCTTATAGAATATTAAACATATACAAATTAATAGATTGTTTGAAACATGTTGTATAATATTCTTAAGTATATTATTAATGAAAAAAACTCATATTGAATAGTATTTTTTCATTCACCTATTTCATTCTTTTGCAATTTTTCTTTCACACTTTTACGCTCTTTTCCACTTAGATTAGAAATAATCTTATTGACCTTCTTCATTTTGTGTCTGTGCATGACACACACAAACCAATACATGTTAGTTAAACTTATATATAGTTCAAACATATTAATTTTATAAAGAATTTACAAAGAACTTGTATTTTCTGCTTTTTTGAATGTGCAATAATCGTGTTGGTCACTATTTTTGTTACTTAACAACTTTTCACACATATTTTGTCAATATACAACCTATTTCGTTCAATAAAGAAGTCATTAAATATATTTTACACATCCAAAAAGAGGTCTAGTAATTGGTGTTGTTCTTTGAATAAATGCCCCAGTGCATTTAATATACTAAACGCACTAGGTGTTTAATTATTCAACACCAATAACAAAAATTAATGTTTTTAAATAATTTTAAATTAGACATTGCAATTTGTAACGATAAAAGCAATGCCATCACTTAATGGTTCTATTTGGCAGAGGCGTGTTGGTGTGTTATATTACACTAGGTACACTGATAAACAAACTAGATAGGGTCGACAAGATTCAGTGTGAAATGTAACAATAGAAGCACCACTAGCATTAGTGCATTATATTACACAGGGTGCACCATGAAACACACATTGTTTTTAAAAAAAACGGATAGGGCTGACAGGGTTTGGATCTAATTCAATAAGTGATCCCCCTACTTTACATGCGAAAAATGCCTAAAATGTCTTAAAAAAAACCTAATTGTGAAGTGGTAGGGGAGTTAAGCCATAAGGTGGAGTTTTGCAGTCACATAAGTAAGAAGAAGCAAGGGTTTAAGGTAAGTATTGAATTTATTTTTTCTTCTGAATTTTAATTAAATCTAAATAGGAACAAAGATCGTAAAAAAAAATCCTAGTAAAATCAATAGTAAATTTTTTATTATGCAGGGTTTTTTATTTTATTTTTTCTAAATTTTGAATAAATCTAACAGAAATTGTAAAAATATTTAACAATAAAATTTAAGAATATTGATATGCAAGGTTTTGAGTGAATCACCATAGCTTTCAAATTTTGATATTTTGTGTTTCCAAAATATTTTGCTGCTCCACAGTGCTCCCAGTATGTCTTTCCTGCAAATGATCTCTCTTTTAATTAAACCCTAACATAAATTGTAAAAAAATTATGAGTAAAATAAACAAAACAAAACAAAAAATTTACTATGCAGGGTTTTGAGTGAATCACCATACCTTTCAGCCTCTAATTTTTTGAAAAGTTATGTTGCTCCAAAGTATTTTGTTTTCGCACAGTGCTCCCGACATATCTCTCTTGCAAATCACTCCCTTGAAATTTTGGGAAAAATAATGAAATAATGAATAACTTTTTACTATTTAAAAGACTTTATGAGCTCTGTTGGGGTGCCCATGACTGGGCTATGTGGCGCCAGTTCATTGGTCCACTTCAACTTGTACAAACCAATCAAAATTACCCAGCTACCAACGAACCAGAGGATGCCAAGTTTCAACACCCGGTTGGCTCATACTTGTAGAGTCACCTTGTTGACTCAGCAATATAGTCAACCCAGTCAGTTGCCCAGTCAAAAGACCTGCTCAAATTTTACTTGTTTGGGAAACAACCAGAACAAGATATCTGGAGCATATGGTGTCAGATTGAGGTGAAACAAATGTCATTGGATTTAGAATGACGAGCACTTCAACTTGATGTTGGTTCAAGACTTTCTAGGCACTTTCTTTTTTGAGCTAAAAATTGATCACCTAATCACACCTCCCCACTAGGAACTTTTGGACTCCAAAAGTTTACTTCCCTAGTCAATATAAAGAGTATGGAACTCAAAAACTCAATCAGAAATTCATACTTTTCAATTGGTGCCCTTCAATCCCCAATCAAGGCACTTCACCCATCTTTTTCGTGAAAACCTACGGTCATGTTAAAAATTGAGTGAACATTCTTATTGTTGATGCAGGAAAAAATATTGATGAGTGGAATCTAAACATTCTCTTTAATCTCCTCTTGAAGTTAAAATGTTGAATACAAACTTGATTCCATCTTGGAATTCAGAAACAACATAAACTTGCTCTAACATCTTCAAGCTGAGCTTGTACATCAAAAGTACGCTACTGCAAAATTTTCAATGATATAATTGCCCTTGCCTACAAAACATAGTCATCTTGTACAATCCTGAAAACAAAGATTCTATTCACACAAGTTTCATATCGAATACTTGTATTAGTGAATACACGACAAACTTGTCAACAACTTTGAACGATAACCTTGTACATTCACAAAAGTCCTTGAACATGTGGACTATAAATAAGCCAATACATACATCAATGAAAAAAATATAATTGTTCAACACAGTGACAATGATTGTTCACTTTACAAAATACCTAAGCAGGTAAACAACAACTAATTACAAAATTTGCAAAGAAACTTTACAATAATTATACCCACACTTTGCCTCTCCTAGGCTTATGGGTTCTCTTCTTGCATCATCTTTGCCTTGAAGGTTTCTTAGGATTACTGTGAGTCCTCTTTTCCACCTCTTGTTTCCCTTGAATTATGTTGCACAATCTTCCTTTGAATGAAGCTCTGGATGTAACTTCCAACATCGTTCAGTGTCATGCCCATGCATCTTGCAATGAGTACAGAAGAACTTTCTCTTGCTTGATGACATAGAAGTTATCTCATGTGAAGGAGAGTCCTTATGCTTGACGCCTAGAATTTGATGCATTCTTTAACCATTATCATACGTTGCTCACATACAGCCACGTAAAGTACAAGGGTATTTATTCCACAAGTATTCAAAATTACCATGCATTGAAAAACACCCATGACAGTTATACCTGTCTCTAACGTTGCAGTTTTGACGGAGTGGAGTGGACGATGCCATGTTAGGTCCCTTCAAGTATTAATCTCGCTTGGGAGATGAATAAACATTGTCACAAGGTGGTGCATCTCATCCTCAGATGGTTGATGTGCCTCAATCCATTTGGAGCATTCTCCAAGCTCCCTTCGACCATATCCCAATCCCTGATACTTTGGTCTCTCCTCAACCAGAATTGGATTGGTAATACCTTGGCCATTTATGCCGAGGCCTCCACCTCCATAACCCATCTTGGAAAGAAACTCCATACCCATGCCTTTCGTATGTTACTCAAACACTGTAAAAGAAGTGTTATGCACATAAACATAAGAAATGGTACTTGAAAGACTAATTACCTCTTAAACTCGTCATTCATCTTTTCAGCTTCTGATGCTGATGACAATGATAATGCATATGACTCTAGCCACCCACTATTATCAACTGGCATATGGTGTGCTTTGTGAAGATTTTTGAAAAATGCACATGCATAATCTTCCACATAGGGTCCCAAACCACTATTTGAGCCATGACCACATACTGGCTTCATTCTAAAGGTTTCTCTTGTTCTTCAAACACATGTTGCAACTGAAGTCGCATGTGCCTCTTCTCCTCTTCAGCCATCTATAACTTCCTTCTCAACTCTATGTTCTCCATACGAAGAGGCAAATTCTTCTCCTGTAGCTCTTGGAGACTCTTTTTGCTTCCCATTTTTGCAACTTGGTCAACTTGGTGCTTTGATACCAAAATGATATGAAATTGGAGTAGGTGATATCTTCCTCTTTTCCAAAATCAAATAAAATCAAAAATAGGACCATGTTGATGCTTTGCAAGATAAAATGTGTCATGAAACAAACATGTTTTTCTAATGTCTCTTCAAGTTATGAATTAGTCTTCACATGTAACTTAACATAAACAACATAACAACACATAACTCATGTAGGCATAATGAAGAGATAACAAAATATTTGTTGATGGAGTTCACCCCTCCTAGACTACATCTCTGGACCTGCCAACATAGTTAGACCACTCATGTATTCGGTAGAAAAATGGAGTACATAAACAATTAGCTTATGGTAAACATGTGGATATTACCCCTATAAGGTAATTTTCTCCTACAAAGAACTCTCACAAACAAGATCAACTCAAAGAATCTCCTATAAAGATGTCATACTCTAATTGAAATGAGCTAACATGAGCATGTGAGCACTTCAATTCCACATTGAAGCACATAAACAAAACTTCCCTCAACATAACATAATGAGAAAAGTGAACCTGAGCTGAACCCTGCAAGCTTCAGTAGACTTCTGAAGGTGAGAATACCCCTACAAGGCCTTATCCATGCCAAAACACAATCCGTAACCGCTTCCAATTCCTGATTGATCCATACACCTTTGGTCTCAAACCTACAAAAAGGCTACTTAGATGTGCTCAAGTAATAAATTAGAGGTCACCAATGGACTCAGAACATCCAAAAAACCCCTAAGTGCACTCTTTTTGAGCTCAATTTGGCCAAAAAATCCAAAAGAAATGGCTCTCCCAAGCTCCATATGAGTTTTACAGTTAATCATCCTACAAATTGTACCATATATCTAACGGTCCTACAATTCCACACCGAATTTCGTTAACCAAGCAACAAAATCACCCTATGACGGTGCATTTTTTAAGTTCATTAATTTTCCCAATGACCCCTTGACTCTGAAAATCATGGCCATATGGGCCACATGGGGTTGAGGGTAGGACCTTAACGCCCACCCCCGCTGGTTAAGCCCCTAAATGTGGGGTCATGGTCACGTGGGTGCCATGGGTCCAAGGGTTGGGTTTAACTGCCTGCCCTTCCTGTCGAGCCCCTTAATATCAATGCATGGTCATATAAAGGTCTAAAGGAAAACAAATGAAAACAAAGTATGGAAATTATACTTTGACGGGGCAAATTCCAAAGAGGAAATGGAGCAGGAGTATTGTTGGTATCTCTTGAGGGCAACCTGATACCCCTCTCATTCAAGCTGGAGTTTGAGGCGACCAACAACGTGGCGGAGTATGAAGCATTTCTCCTTGGGTTACAAATGGAAAAGAATATGAATATTGAATGTCTAATCGTCTATGGAGACTCTGAGATGGTCGTAAGGCAGATTAGAAATCAGTGCCAAGCTAAACACCCCAGACTGAGGACTTATCATAATGAAGTGTGGGATTTAATTTATAACTTCTTCCTGGCCTTTAACATCCAATTTCTGGCCAGAGAAGGAAACAGTATGGCTAATTCCCTGGTGGTAGCAGCAAGCAGTTTCAAGCACCCTCAAAATCTGCTCCTTAGGTATGAGGTGGAATTCGAGTACAAAAACTCTATATGTGATAATGTCAATCACTAGCATGTATTCAAGGACGATGAGTAGGTGAAAATATTCATAGAAGTCATTGGGGAGTTCGCTAACTCCATCATCTATAAAGAAGAAGAAGAAGCAGATCAAGTAACCACTTCGTAGGAAGACACAGTGGTTTGGCGCAAAATTCTGCAACTGAAAGGGAATACCGTCACTCGCAGACTAGTCCCACTGGAAAGGATTTTTAATAAGGATGACGTAACCTCCAAACCCATGGATCCAGAGATAGATGATCAAGTAGAATATTGCAATATCAGCTCAGAGGAGGAACCCCAGATGATCAAGCCATCAAAAGGAATCCACGTGCAATACAAACAAAGGTATTTAAATCTATTCAAAACCTACAAGGATGTTTTTGCTTGGTATTATGTGGATTTGAAAGCATTTGATACTAACATCATACAGCATAAGATTCCTTTAAAGGGTGGAAGAAAACCATGCAAGCAAAAACTCAAGAAAATAAATCCACTCTTACTCCCCTCCATTGAAAAAGAAGTGAGGAAGTTGCTAGAGGAAAAGATCATACTAGCTTTAAGGTACTCTAATTGGGTGACCAACTTAGTCCCTGTCCGAAAAAAGAATGGAGAAATAAGGTTGTGTGTAGATTTTTAGAATCTGAACAGGGCGTTATTGAAAGAAAACTATTCGCTGCCTAAGATGGATTATATATTTCAAAAGGCAGTTGGCTAAGTCAGAATGTCCATGATGGATGGGTTCTTCGGTTACAACCAAGTAGCAGTCCACCCTGATGATCAGAAGAAGATTGTTTTCACCACCTCGTGGGAACATTCATGTATGCTCGCATGTCGTTTGTTATTATTAATGCAACGACTACATTTCAGAGAGCTATGGACATAGCTTTTGTAGGGAGCAAGACAAATTCGTGGTGGTTTATTTAGATGATATCACAATCTTTTCTAAGACTGATGAACAGAACATCCTCCACTTGAAGCTCACCTTTGCGAAATGTAGGAGATATGGCCTTTCTTTGAATCCTAAGAAATCTTAGTTTGCCCTAAGTGAGGGGAAGGTACTAGTGGCGCAGGAAGGTGTGAATATCAATCGTAAGCGAGTCGAAGCCATCAATCATATTTCTCTACCTAAGAATAAGAAAGAGGTCCAAGCCTTTTTCGGGAGAACAAATTTCTTGAGGAGGTTCATACCCAACTGCGCAGAAATAGTCAAGGGTATTATGGACATGCTTAAGAAGGAAAATGAAGTCAAGTGGAGCCTTGACCCTCAAAATTCTTTCATTATAATTAAAGAAGCTTTGGTTGAAGCCTAGGTACTAGTCAACCTCAACTATTCAAAGCCTTTCTATATCTTCTCTTTTGCTTCTCCGCATATTATTGTCGCAGTTATGCTACAGAAGAATAAAGGTGGTTATGAGCAGCCCTCGCCTTCTTCAGCCAAGCCCTGATGGATGTTGAGCTAAAATATAGCATCTTGGAGAAACAAGCCTATGCACTATTCAAGGCTTTGGAGGCATTTCGTATGTATGTGCTACAATAAAAAATCATAGAATTTGTACCAACGACAGCAGTCAAGGACATCCTGGTGCAAGGAGACAACGAAGAAAAAAGGGGATGGTGGTTAGCAAAGATACAAGAATATGAGCTAGAAATAAAGCCTACTAAGCTTATAAAAGGTCAAGGGTTGGCCAAGGTTTTATCCGAATCTAATTGCCAAGCTTTAGGGATAACAGAGGAAGGATGATTTACAAAGGAGATCAGTTGAAAAACCAAGGGCAGTTGCGCCTTTTCTCTCTCCTCCAGGAGACCACATGGTGGAATACCATTGGTACAAAGGAATACACATGGCAGCTCAAATCAGCATGATGTGTTAGTACAAAGGACATGTGTAGCACATATTTCGAATTTCCAAGGGTCCTATGGGGGCATATCCAGGTGACACATGTCACCACTCAAGAGGTACCACGTGGCATTGATGATGTCATTAATCTCAGGGTCCCTCCTCTGCCATTAAATAAACACCCCCCATCTTCGGATGACCAATATTGACTCCACTAGATCGATAGCTCCCAGGCCTTTTCAGCTCCCCCTGCCATGTTTCCCTTCATCAACGGGGGGGGGGGATCCAAAAAAAGTAGTTTCTCGGTCAGGCCCCGCCAATATGTGTCCCTCTCATGTTGTTTCGCACCCCCCCTTTTCTTACCACTTACCGCTCATGCCCCCTCCAAAAACCACTTATCCTGACACTCTCTCACGTATTGTGATTGCGATACCCCAGGTGGGCCCAATATTGCAGATCGATGATCGCAAGGGTAACGGGGAAATATCAAAGGGCAAGCATTATAAACCACTAGTGCGCGGGATTCTATTTTACAAAGAAAAAATACCCCCCTTCCCCCCCCCAGGAGGGAAGTCTAATGGCCCTAGCACCCAAGGACTCAACACCTAGTCATGGTCCCCGGTCACATGAGGTAAAAAGGGCTAAAGTGGATCTGGAGGCCTTGTCCTGTAAAGGATTTTCAGTGAGAAATCTCGACATGAGAACTCCACGACTAGGTAGTACAGAACTTTAAAGGCACGGTGGGTCGGCAGCTATGGCATTTAATAAGGAAGATGGAGCATTCAAACCCGACATGGGATGATCTAGAAAGGCCCTCTGTGACACGGAAGTAGAGTCGATGTTGACAGAAGTAAACGAGGACTTGGTAGCTCGGAGGACTTGATTATCCAGCATGGTGCCCCCATACAGAGAGAAGATGAAGTACCGCCCAAGGGACCTCTACTTCAGTACTATGGCATGAAACTGATAATGCCCACTCCTAGCTTTGAAGCATGAATGGTTCAAGTAGTAAAGGCAGAAGCAACGGGAGTCGGCTGAGTAACACAGGAGGCCATACCATGAGAAAAATTCATCTTGAAGCAGAAGCGATCACAGGGATGGGCACAAAGATATTTTGTTAACATTCTTATCTGTCTGTTGACTTGTTTTGTCACCCTATAATGTGTCCCTATTAAATGGGACAATTAATATTTTGTAATGTTTTTGGGCCACAGAGCCATCCCTAGCCGAGACACCTAGTCAATCTGACAGCTGAGACTCAACAGAATATATTTTGTTGTAATGAATGTTCAAACGCTCCCCTCTCAAGATAAATAGGGGAAAGCAACACTTTACAAAGTTTCAGAAATACTAAAGAAAAAGCTACATGTTGTTTTTAGACTGTATGATTTCATAATACAGATTTTTCAGAATATCAAGTAAATGGTGGTGGTTCCTCCTTTGAGGATTACATTATGTTATCCCTCTGTTAAAACCCATTATGTTCATGTTTCTTCCCTGTATTCATGTAATTATAGCTGCTAGAAATATTTCATACTTCCTCACAGATTCATTTGTATTGACATATTAATGCATATGCCCATATGGATTATTGAGATTATATCTTTAAATTTGCGCTACATCAATCATAGCATTCAATCTCTCTTTGGTCCATTATATCTACTCGTAACTCAAATAAGTGTAGAAATTCCTAATGCTTCAAGCTCTATGTGTTAAGTGTATAATTCTTGATGCTTTAAGCTATATGTGATGAGTTTATATTTCTCCTTCTCCTTTCTCAATGCCCTACAAAAGCTTATTAAAATGTAGGTTCTTGAACCACTTGGCCTCCACTATTTTGCAACATATTCCATGAACTGCCTTATGTGAAGAAGTACCAAAAATATATGACTTATACCTCTGGATGAATGAACCCACCCATTCCATTTAATATATATATATATATATATATATATATATATATTATATTATATAGAGGAGAGAGAGAGAGAGAGAGAGAGAGAATATATGTGATCTCTCCATCTTCCTGAGAATCATTTGAGACACACAAAATCTAGATGTGCCCAGGCATTGGTCGTGTAAGCAATCCAACACTGTCTCTGGGAGCGCAACACAACCCATCAAATTTCCCATTAAAACATATCAGATCAAAGCACATGGATCAACCATAACAAATTATTCCCAACGATTGGATCATATCCAAACTAATCCATGTCACACATTCAAAATTAATTGATTGCAATCCTTGCTACCAATCAATTTAAAGTGCAAAAAACTATAAAATAAGTTGCATTTGTAACATTCAAACTATTCACCAACACTTGAGACATACCATCACAGAACATTTATTTACATTTTTTGCATAGGTTATCATAATTTATCTGAATGATGGAACTTAAATAAATTTTCCAATATTTGTATTGTGTAACGAATGGTCTATGCATTTCAACCTTCTAGTCAGCATTTATCTTTTGCTTCAAAGAATAAAAAGATGTCTTAATAATACCAAGAACCAACACAATCACTGCAACAGTTATGTTGATGGCTGTACGTAAGATTATACTATTTGGATTTCAATTTTATACAAATAGCTACACAAACTAGTTGTTTTTATTCTAAATGTTATTAGATAATTTTGATTAACTATAGATAAAAGCCAAGGATATGCAATTTAAGTTTCATTTTCATACGAGGGTATGGAACTCTAATGAAAAAATAGGCCTTGAATCCTTTAATAGGATTGTAGATTTGATTACCGAGGTTGGAACTAATGTTCAAACTCTGTGAGTATTCAAAGCACATCAACATTGTCAAAAATCAACGCAACTCAAATACACAATGTCAATGGAGAAGTACACCTATAGGGATGGGTGACAAGCTTCAATTGATTAGTGACCCAAATATTAATTTGTTTGTATGTTCGTGCTTGGATTGAATATTATAATAGAGTGATTTTCCACTTCCGGAAACAACAATAATGGACCAGGCCTGGACAAATTACATAGAAAGGGGAATGTGCTCTAGGTCTATAACCATAGGCATGGTATGGTTCCAATCGCCACTTATTATATATAAACGAAGGTGTATTGTCACTAAAGGCTAATTCTATCCCATATTATAATAGTAAGGTGTATCTAGTTTGCCTCTCATGTACCTAGTTTGGTTTTCCTCTATATGAAGGCAACACAAATACACAATGGCCATGGAGAGGTTCAACTGAATGAGGGGGATCTAAACTACAATTGGCCCTAATAATGTCATTGGCATTAGCAGGTACAACGATTGACCATACAAAAGGTGATATTATCCTTTGTAGCAGGTGTCCAAAATTTCCTTCTTGTATAAAGCTTGCAAAAGACACCTCGAAAAAGACTAGATTTACAAAACATGAGAAGAGCTTAAGTTAAAAAAGAATAGCTTTACAAAACATGAGAAGACCTGAAATTAATAAATGGAATTCCTACTCATTGTTTCCTTCAACACCTAGACTAATAGACATTTTGATTTTGGAGGTCTCCTAGATAAATTTGAAACGTGTTGATGCAGAACAAAAAACTTAACCTCCTAAGTTTTCAATCTATTTCTTTTTTTGCATCAGAGTTTCCATTTTACTTGAAAGCCCACTCCTATGGTTTTCCTCCTGAGCGTGATTTTCTCATCTTGTAGTGAAAATAGAGGTCCAGTTATTTGCAAAAATACCTCGTCCTAATTCAATTCATTCCAATCTCTAAAGAAAACTACCAAGAATCCCCTAATTTAAGTCATCCTCCATATTATCCTCAGTGAACCACACTTACACTACCAATTTGAAACCAAAGAACACAAAGGAATGATTGCAATATTGACAGAGACACTCAACTTTTCAGCTAACAAAGTTGTGAAACACTTGAAGAATTTATTGAACAAACATTTGGGAGAGATCCTACCAAGATCAGCACCTTTGAGGATACAACACTAGAAATGAATTGAGGGTGTCTATAGCTTGGGGTTATAATAAAGATGAATTGATAGAGCGGCTTTGCATAAAGATTAAATTGTGTAATGGTATAGGTTGAATTGTGCAATGGTATAGAGGTTGAAATTCCTTTTGAATTCTAGCCTTTCATTTTAAACTCAATGGACCACTTGGCTTGGTCATATGATTGCATCTGTAATGTTGGATTAGGAATTAACAAAATTTATTAAGCAACCGAGGAGAAAGATACCCCCCTTTATCCTCAATGTTCCATAACCCAGGCATAAGCCTTTATTGGCCAAACACTTACCTTTATTGATTCCTTTCTCTAAGACTTTAAAAAGTGTGTGGATTCAAATTGGTTGGTTTCTTCCTAGATTCACGAAGTGAGTCTTTATAGATTTCCATTATACAAAGAAGACTAGTGCATGAATCTAATCATTATTTCTAAATATCCAATATAAAATAAATGCCTCTACGTGATTATTGGTTTCCTTGTCTGGTCCCAATTCAAAACAAACTTTTTAAAAATGATCCTCCTACACCTACCATCAACTTGTTTTGCCTTTTGAGACCCCATCTATAAACATACAAAGTTTTCTATGAGAGAGCTGATAACTTTGGAACACCTCATCTTCCACCTCTAGATTAATTTGCCAATTCTACCACTATTTAGGTTTTGAGCTGATGATTCTAGGTTAAGAGGCATGTAGGAAATTGTAGGTCCAACAAGGTTTGACTTTTAGGAATCACATAAGTTTAATGCCCAACCCAAAAAGAACTAGACTAGATCAGCTTCTTAACGAGAAAATGAACCAGGTGTCACTTGTTATATTTGAAATTCCTCTAAAATCTACATCATTTTAACATAACACATAAAACATTTTATCCAAAACATGTGTTGATAACTGAATATATACAACCAATTCTGGTCAATTTCAACACACTAGCAGTAATTTTCCAAGAGAAAATATAGGAATGGTATTTTAAGTGGAAAAACAAGTTACCAAAAAAACAATTACTAATATACTTGAATACATACAACAAAATCCTCTTGTAGATTTGATTCTTCAAGGAAACTGTAAAAAAGGCATATGTATGATTTTTTTTTTATGGTGCTACTATTCTTTATTGTGAATTGTCTCTAATATAATCCATGTTATTGCAAAATCTTAATTGAAATTTGCTAGAAATTTTGAATAAACTAACATGTTGTTAATTGCCTGTAGGAAATAAGAAATACTAATAGCCTGTAGAAAAGCAAAATTTCAATTATTGTTTACTAAATGCATGCAATAAATCTGTAGATACTTGCATCTATGGAAAGAGTTAGTTATGTTGCTCATACAAGGAGAAGTGGCAAGCGAGTGACCAGGTGTGCCCAATTGTGATTCCCTTCATCAGATGAGGACATGACAGGTCACGTGAATGTCAACAACTCTCCCAGCAATGTTGTTGAGGATGACCATGCGATAGAAGCTAATGTTGTCACACTATCAACCACAGAGCCACTATAAACCACAGTCCAAGGGGAAAGTTCAACTAAGAATATCAGCACTATAAGAGGTTGGGAAAAAGAAGACATGTTAGCTGCAATTGATGACATAGAGTTTAATGGATATTCAGTTTGGGCATCTACAAAAAAACATGATATTCCTCCCTCATCAATACATTATTGGATAAATGGGCTCACTTATGCAAAACGTAGAGGGCCTTTTATAGTTATGACTTGAGAGGAGGAGGTCGGGGCGGTTGAGTGGTGTAAGGAGATGGCCCAATTGGGACATGGGCTAGAGTTGATACAACTCAAATCCACAGTTGCTCAGATCTATCGGGGGAGGCCAAATCCATTTAAATATGGGTTTCCTAGTAAATCATGGTGGATTTAATTTTAAAAAAATCATTCGGACCTTTTACTACATACAGTTGAGGGCCTTGACAGACATAAAGCTTTAAATCTACACCCTGCAATTGTGTCTAAGTTCTATGACACTCTTTCTATTACATACAATAAGTATTATTACGTTGCAGACCATATATGGAACTGTGACAAATCCGGTTTACAGGCAGGAAGGAATTGTGGCATGCACGTAATTGCCAAGAGTGGGAGCCAAAATGTGCCAAAGATTTTTCCTAAGAGCATGGAGTGGATAACTATTATGTGTTTATGTCAATGCAATTGGTGCTCCAATCCTAGGCTTTTATATATTCAAAGGTAAAAAACAACTGGAAAACTATATACAAAACTGTGAACCAACTGCATGCATGACTACTCATCCCCATGCATGGATGACTAAGGAACTTTTTTTAAATTGCCTTTATCACTTTACTGCATCTATTCCAGGTGGTGTCTCACTTGAGAATAGACAACTATTGATTTTAATGGTCATGGAATCCACATTGTTGTGCAAATAATTGAGGAGGCAAACAATTTGGGCATTGACATGTTAACATTGTCTACTCATACTGATCATAGATTGAAACCCCTTGATTTTAGTGCGTTTGGTCCTTTCAAAAAATATTTCAAGTCAGAGCGAGTTGCATGGATGGCAGAGAATCCAAGGTTGAGGTGAAAAGGTTTGAGGTATTATAACTTGGAAATAAAGCCTTTGAAAGGGCTCTCACCCATTAAATATCAAGGTTGGGTTTAGGAGGACTGAAATATGGCCACTGAACTATGATGTTCTTATGCATGATATTGTTTTTAGCCAGGCATTTCTTGTAAATGGTCAAGAAGAAGGGCATGTCCAAGCATATTTTGAAATGAAAGAAGAATTGGATGAATAGGAAGATGCAATTGCAGTTGATAATATAATTTCCCTCTCTCAAGGACGCTTATATGGTGATGATGATGAACATGTAAGTGAAACACAATACCATCATGAACCAATTGACAGTAACATGGAGGTTGTTATACCAACTGAAGCACATGGAACTTCAGTTGTTGATATTCTTAATGACTATGTTGATCATGCAACTGATAATGATAATGTGGTTGAAAAAGACATTGATGATATTGTACTAGGAAGCAAAAATCACCAATTAACATTGCCAAGCCAAGTAACCCCACCATCATGGTTGGCAGAAGCCATGATAAATATAAACAAACATGGTGTCTCAAGGACCAATGAAGAAAACATGAACATGCCTTCACAACCAGCAAAATTGAACAATGAAATTGTTCATTTTTTGTGGACATTAGATCAATGGAGGAGGATAGTACACATAATGAGGAATCATATGAAGAGAACAATATAGTTCAATCAGTTACCTCATATATTGAAATGAAAGCGTCAACCAATGACATGCATGTGGCAGGGAATGAGAAGTTACTTGGTTGGTTCCTAAAGCTACCAGTAGAGATAGTGCCAATGAAAATAAAGCATGGAACACAAGGTAGTCTTCATTTGGGATGAAATTCACATTTACTCAACTCAGAAGGCTATATAGACCTATTAATTGAGTCTACAAAAAAAAAACAAAAACAAAAACCTTGACATTCAAGAATTAACACAGAAAAAAGAAGGATTTAGTCAAGGAAAGGAAAAAAACAAAATAAAACAAAACCTTGACATTCAAGAATTAAAATAGAAAAAGAAGTAATTGAGTCTAAAAACAAAAAAAACAAAAACCTTGACATTTAAGAATTAAAATGGAAAAAGATGGTTTTAGCCAAGGAAAAAAAAAAAAAAATCCTTCACATTCAAGAATAAAAATAGAAAAAGAAGTAATTGAGTCTGGAAACAAACAAACAAAATTGACATTCAAGAATTAAAATAGAAAAATAAGGAATTAGCCAAGGAAAAGAAGGCAACAAGGATTGTTGCAGCACAACTTCGAGCAGAGGAAAGGCTTTAAAGATATAAAATAAGGCAAGAGAAGGACAATCAAAAACAAATGGCAAGGCAGGAAAAGGAAGCAAGAAACGATCAACAAATGCTTAAAAGAGAACAAGGGATGATAGTTGAAAATGACGCAAGCACAGTTAATGAAACCAGGATGATGTCAACGACATTAGACCAAATTGTAGATAATACACCATTATTCCAAGGCCTCATAAACATTCAAGTTCCTCAATATTAGAAAGGGGTTTTACCCACTTGCTATATTCCTACCATTGTAGGTGTTAATCATATGTATACTTATTAGACACCTCCACTTAATGCAGGGGTTAGTAGCGCAAGTGTGAGTTATGGGTACTCGATTCCTCCATGGCTACAATGTGAAAACTGGACTTAATCATATGGCATGAATGCAACACATCCTAATCAACCACTATTAAGTAGGCCAACCTACTCTTATCAAGCAGGGAACTCAAAACGTTTGGGCACTAAAGATTTTGGTGGCCATCAAGAATAGGGGTGTGATATGCTTTTTGTTGTATCCACAATATGTTGTGGATTTTGTTGATATTTAATGACTCCATTGAACCAAACATTTTCAAAAAAAATTAGTCAAACAAATTCACAATTGTCTTGTTATCACTAGAGAACAAAATGTGATCAAAACAAAGTGGATGACAAGAAAGCATCCCACACAATCAATGAAGAATCTGGAGGCCATCAAGAAAAGGGGTGTCATGTTTTTTTTGGTGTAACCACATTAGGATGTGGATTTTTGTAAGGATTACCATTTTGTATACCGATATAATATGTATATGACTAATTTCAGTAGCATATAGAATGTTCTCTCATGCATCCACATAGGATGTTCTCTCATGCAACCAACTACTAGATGTTTACAATTTGACAAGCAATTGGCTTTGCAGGATGATGAAATTTAATTATATTTAAGTTTCACCTTCACCCGACACTATTACTGATATTCAAGATCAAGATTTGTTTAATGAATTTTTTTTAAACTTGCAGGAAACTATATACATATTCATGTAATAGGGTCTAATTTATCGGCACTAATATATTGATGTTACATGAAGATGATGTCAGTGAGAGTCAATTCTAGTCAATTCTAAATGGTCATGAACAAAGAATTATTTTCCTTCAAATTGGTAACGATTGGTTCAAAGAATGTAATTAAAAGAAGCCCTACAATTTCATCACAGATCGAAGAAAAATACAATTGAATGGTGACTCTCAACACAGATAAACTTACTAAAGAATAAGATACTCTCCTCACATAGTTTTTCAACACTAATATATTAATGTTATTTGAATATGGTTTGAGAGAGACAATTCTACATGGTCATGAACAACGAACTTTTTTTTTTTTCTCGGTAAAAGCTATGTTATTTCTATTAACTGGTAAACGTAATAAAATTACAAGAGGGGGCAGCTGCAGGAGCCTGCACATCATATATGTTACAAAATTTCCCCATTACAGAAGAGCTGGGGATCTCATCAAAACTGAAAACCTGATAAACAGAACAAACAGCCAAATACATTGGCATTACAAAGAGACTGAGAGAGAGAGTACTGAAACTAAGCATATGACTAGGACTAGTAACCCTGGACCAAGACATTAGCATACGCCGCGGTAAGAAAGTTCTCAAAACTGGGCCATGCTCCCGAAGCAGGCTCCCAAAAACCAAAAAGAGCAAACTCAGGAACCACCTGTTCAATTGTCCTCTTCCCCCTGTGTCTCCTCGGCTTGCTGACACACGTCGTCGTGGCTGAGCCCGTCTTTTTCATTCAACACGTTGCCCTCCTGGGTTCTGTCGATGGTGCCAGCGTCGGGATCCAGGATCAGGTTGATGTAGTCACTCAAGGGAGGAATTAGGGAGGGCGAGTCGACCTGAATCACTGGTTCAGCATCCCTCTTGGCGGCCATGGCGATTTGGGCAGAGGAACGCTCACTGCTATTAAAAGAATTGGGGTCAATGCAGGATATAGGAGGCACCTGGTTGATTTCCTCCGTCATTAGGATGGTTATCTGGGCTGATATCAGAGGGCGGTTCAGATTGCCTTGAAATTTAAAATGGGTGGATTGGAATGCACTGTTGGGTATCGGATGGCGAGTGGGGTTACTGGCAGGAGGATCCTCAGGGGAAGAAGTGAGGTTGATGGTGGTGAGCAGAGGAGTGGACTGAGGGCGAGCAGAGGGTCGTTTGCTGCTACCAGGTCTTTCCCCGGAGCGAGAACGCTTCCCAGGTCACTTCATGGTGCAGACAATGACTGTAACTTTAAACGAAACAGTGCGGAAGCGGAATTGTGCTTCAGAACATCTAAGGACCCCGAACCGAAACGATAAACAGAACAGAAGACAATGGAAACACGAAACCGAGAGACAGAGCCTGAATAACTGAAATGACAGCGAATGGAGCACTTACCCCAAGCCGTTGAAGGAATTCCGGAGTGAAGAACGCAGGACGAGTGGAAGGGCTGCCAATTCGAGCCAGAACCAGCTTGAATTTCCCCTCTGAGGCGGGGCTCCCTCTCGGCCTCACCCACAAATCTTAGAACAAACCGAACAGAGTAATCCTCGACCAAATGCATAATGGAAAAATCACTGAGTAGCTGCCTGTAAATAATGCTCCGCAGACTGCGTTGGGCTTCGTCCGCCATTAATGGCGCTGTCCTGCGCCGTCCCAAAGCCATAAAAACATTCTCCTCGCCTATGTTCTTCGTCTGGGGCTCCACGCTGCAGAGCAGGTGGCGGCATCATGCGACTTAACTGTGCATGAATGCCATTTAAAGCGATGCAATCACCCGGATCCGGGGATGAACAACAAACTATTGGTTCAAAGATTGTAATTAAAAAAAAAAAAAAACACCCTGCAATTTCATCACAAATCGTATGAAAAATACAACTTAAAGCTACTTTGATCACAAATAAACTTGAAGCTACTCTCATCACAGATAAACTTGATAAAGAATATGATATTATCATCATAGAATTTATCAACACTAATATATTAATGTTATTCAAAGATGGTGTCACTCAGAGTCAATTCTACATGGTCATGAACAAAGATTTATTTTCCTTCAAAACAACAAGGAATGGTTCAAAGTTTGCAATTAAAAAAAGCCCTGCAATTTCATCACAGATTGAAACATAATTACAGGTTGAAGCTACTCTCATCACAGATAAACTTGAAGTTACTCTCGTCAAAATTAAACTTGACAAAGAAAAAGCTACTCTATTCACAAATAAACTTGAAGCTACATATCATTCTACATATAAACTTGAATAAGAATAATAAAAGCTAGCAAGATGACAATAATTTAAGATTATGTAAAACAACATTAGTTCCACAACTTGTTTTTGAAGCATGTTGAGACCCATGACCTGCATATTAGCCCATTCGCTATAAGATGAACTCTTTATACCCTGACCTTGTTAGGGATAACTATGGTAAGAATAAGTAAGTTTCTACAGTTCTTACTTGACCTTGGAAATTTTTGTTAGCTTTGAATCTAGAAATGGAGAAGATGTTGCAGGCTAAAATGGCTAAGATGCGAGCTAAGATGATGGAATGAAATCTCAAGCTACAATTGTTGCTTTGTTATAAAGAACCACATCTTATCAGACAACTAGTATATTAACCATGATTGGAAGGAATGTTGTGAGCTTTGGTGTTTCTAAACCTTGTGGTGTTGAACTTCATGTTCTAGAATCTACCAGTCAAAGATGTTCCTTTGGTCTTGGTCCAACCTACAATTAATAATAGCAGGGCATTAGCAAGCGGTCTTGAAAGAGTTATCTTGTATACGTAATAACATTTGTCTCAATGAAGGGGGAAACAAAAGCCTTAATTTTGTAATTCTTGTGTCCATATAGATACCCTAAAAGAGAAAAACTTTCTAGAGTTCTTACTTGTGATAATCCAATATTTAAAGGATTAGGAAGATGCTCAATCATATGCTAACTTGGGAGACAATTCATAAATGAGGTCGATCACATGATCCCTCTGGTCTAGACATGCCTAGAGACAACCCCTGTAGGACATCTCAGAGACATATGAGGACATTCTCTAAACAAGGGAGGAAGATGAAGCAAACAACAACATGGCACATGTAGCACAAGGAGGAAATAAACTTGAAGAATTATAAGGAGCTTCTTGTTGGGTTAAAGATATGGTCCCTTCTCACTACATACAAATCTCCTCAAAATCATTAATTTATATGGGAAGAAAAGAAACTTAACACAACTTACTATGATTGCTTCATTCTTTCGTACAAAAAATCCATGCTTTGGTAGTAATCACTAAGGTTGTTCCCTTGAATCTATGCTGCAAATCCACACTTCGATAGCAAATCAACTTGCAACAATTATTAATTGATTTACCCTTGCTTCTATATTGCTACACCTAGTAAGAATATGATTTATTGGCAACAATGTTTCAATTTTGATTGAGTATGCACATGTCGAGACCCATGTCAAGACCACTGACATGGCAAAGAAGAAGCCTAATCCCCAAAACTTGATTTCAAAACGAAAAATTTAGAACCTTACCCAAAACCTTAAAGAAACAGAGCATATAATTTTTTTTCTAAAACCCTGCTAAAATACACAAAGCATAAAATACATTTTTGGTTAGGGTTTTGGGAACTCTACCCAAAACCTAAAACACACAGCATTAAATTTTGTTTTCTAAAACCCTACTAAAATACCCAAAACATTTTTTAGATACCCTTCTAAAATATCCAAAAAAAATTAAAACCAAACTGAAATACCCAAATAACAAGCTAAATTTCTCAATTAAACATTGGATTGAATGTGTTGAAAAACTCAAAGAACCACATTTTGTAAAACCCTGCTAAAATACCCAAAGAACGAGCTAAAGTTCCCAAAGAATAAGTTAAAATTCCCAACAGTGGATTGAATGGGTTGAAAAACACAAAGTGTGGATGGTAGGAAAATGTATCCTACCAAGGTGTTAGAGAATCCATCACCACGCCCAAACGACATTACAAACCTTGCCATAGTATTTCTGCAATAGACAGAGCGATTACCTACAACATAAACACCACAAAATTAGTTCTGGAGCACCCGATACCTTAAATTTGCAACAATTTCAGACATAAAACTATGGAAACAACACATTACCTGAATCTTCCGGAGGCTTCATCACATTCCATAGCCTGTAGAATTGACTTAGAGAATAAGCCCAACTGTAAAACCTCGATAAATCAAGTGAAACAACAGTAGGTGGATGCATTAACCCCCCTCAAACCAGACAAAACAACAACATTAATAACAACAAAACCCCCCCATGAACCAGGCAAAAAAACCTCAAGTGGAATGGTAAACCGCCCACGAACTAGGTATAACAATGACAGACACAATGATAAACCCCGCTCAAACCTATCCACACAACAATGGCCCTCGAGCAGTGCAAACAAGCATGCACAGGTGAACAAGAATCCGTGGATGGATGAACAACAATCGGGGTGGCTCAGTGACCACACACCTGGTCCAAACAAGAATGCACAAGGCACTAAATAACCCTTAGAAAGCAATATTTTGTAAACCCTAGACAGATAGAAACCCAAGGTTTTTAATGCGCCCACCCACCAAGACACGTGGACGAGCATGTTGGATGCTTATCATATAGTGGTGAGGTGGCAGAGCATGCGGTTAGCCATCGTAGCACGGAGGGCACGCAGATATTGGCGTCCCTCCCCTATGTTGTCACAATTTGGATTTAATAGTTGAAATTTATAGCATTTGCAATATAGTATAAATGCAACCCAAAAATATAGTATAAATATAATAAACTCTATATATTTCAATAAATTTACGAACACCAGTCCGTGAATAGTACATGATTACTATCCCATATATCATAACAAGAATTATGTATAAAGTTATTTAATAAATCTCCGCCAAATTATAAAGATTGATTTTGAAGTACGAACTCGAATTATGCACTCACGAATTTGTTACACAGGGTATTACTCTCAAACACATAAAGTTTGAAGAGATAAAATTTTTGCATATCCAAAGAAAAATTGAAATGTAATATTACAATGTGATTAAAATAAATAAATCAAAATAATTTATTTATTATACTTGCCATTATATTGTAATCATTTAATAGTGAAAATGTTTTGAATTTCAATTAGTTCTAAAAAATTTAAAAGATTTTATAAATTCTATTAAAATTTGAAAAAAAATTAATTATTTAAAATCAATATTTTAAAAATAAGAAATATTTCTTTGAAACTTGAATTTCTATTTTCTTATTGGCTCATATAGATGAAATCACTGATTTTATGGAGTTATAAATAAATTTGTAATAAAAAAATATTATAAAAATAAAATAATATATATATTATAATATATATATATATATAATATATATATATATTAACCAAGTGTTTATAATAGTACACAAATCAAATCTCAATAATTATGAAAAACATTATTTATAAAAATTAAAAATTAAAAAATAAAAATAAAAATTATATGTCACCAAGTGTCATAATAATACACACATCAAATCTCAATATTTATAAAAATTTCATTTTTAAGTGTGTCAAACCCATGTTTGACTTTTAATTAATGTACAACTTTTGATCCCGGATCTGGGTGTCTGACGGTAACAGAGGCGCGTGGCCAGTGATCGGGATGGACGCGCGTTTGTACTGCACTGCCACTCATACTCTCGAGGCTTTGGTTATCACTCTGCACCTGCTCCACCTTAAGGCGACTTTAATGACACCAGGACAGGCATTTACTCTGGCTAATTTCTTGATCATGGCGCCATCAGCCCACCATAATCGTGTTTATCCTCTCTGCTCAGGCCCCTCCACCATTGCAACTGCAGCAGCTTGTCATCGTCCTCTCTCGGAAGCTATCCAGGCTTCGGCTCACTGGAGAGACTTCTAGCTCTGCCTCCTCGCCATCCTCTGGTTCGCTCGTGTTCATGCTCGTTACTCGCTTGCTGCCCTGAGCTCTGAAGCTAAGTCTGTTTTCCCCATTCACAGCTTCCTTCGTCCTCCTAGAAGTCAGGTACAACCCGCCCCTCCAGCTATGCCGAAATTGCGTAAGCGGATGAGCTGCAGAAGAGGCAGCTCTCGTGGGCAAACTGGGCGTCAAGCCACCTCCCATAACAAACTCCTCAACTTCAGATCCGGACCAGTGCTCGAATAGATACCCTGTCACTCGGAGCAGTCGGGGTCGAGGCAGAGGGATACAAATTCCAGTTCCAAGCTCATTCCATTCAACACCCAATGCCGCTCAGTTACGTTTCCCCTGCAGTCATGGCTCTACCACCTTCATGGCCACGGTCACCATTGAGCTTGACGAGCTCAATGCGAGTCATGGAGCCTGCCCCTTCAAAGCAACTTCGGACAAGCCAGTGGCAGACAATCTAGGTCCCAGCCAGGCAAATGTGTATCAGAGCGAAGCTTCAGACTCTGGTAAAGGCAAGGTTTCACAGAACATGAAGAATCTAGTAAGCTCCTATGATGACGATGGGGATAACAATTTTGGTTGCCGCATTACCGAGGAGCCGCCTAACCCCTCTTGAGGCTTAAGCAGGTTGGTTCCTTTTGGCTTTGTCGGACATCAGCCAGCTTGAGAAGTTCCACCTGTCTCTGTCCTAATTTTGATTACAAGTGTATTAGTTCTTACTGCCTGCTTTCTATATGCAAAGGGTATCCCGCAAGTCTTCAAATTCCATTTTTGGTCGCAGTCACAGTTACCTATGTTTTCAGATATAGGTTGTCATGTAGCTGGTCATAGCTACCTTGTCTAGTTTTACAGTCTAGGTTGTCGTCCAGCTCCGGTTCAAGTCTCATTTCCAAGTTCTGGTTGACATACAGTTCAGGTCCAACCCAAGATTCCAAGTCCAACTATGGGACTTTATGTACTTTTGCTTTACTCAGGAACAGGCTCTCTACAGTTCTGGAGGGCAAAACTCCAATGGATTTTGTTACACAAATTTGCTTTGACTATACTCAAGCTGCAATTTTGGGCTAGCACTACAAGGTCACGGCCTCGGTGTAAAATATTTTTGTATTAATATAGAAGCAGCCTTATTAAAAATAAATAAATAAATAAATAAAATGTACAACTTTTGAAAATAATTTACAAAGTTTGCTAAAATTTTTGAAAAATTTTAACATTCACATTTTATTTTATGATATTCTTTTTATGTGGTCTTATATAATATATATGTGTGTGTGTGTGTGTGTTTTAAATGTGAAAATACTTTTTATATAGATTCACTTTTATATATAATATTAAGATATATAATTTACTTAATATAAGAAAAACAACTAAAATTATTATCTCACTACTTAAATAAAATATTCCTAAGTTATAATGGGAAATCTTTAACCAAATCTCTTTTAAGTCTTACTAGTAGGACTTCAATACTATTGCAACAACTACAAAAAATTCCAACAAATGCATTTTCTATTTTCTATCACTTCCTATATCAATATAAAGATATTTAAATGCAGTTTAAGTTCTTCCTCTAAACTCTTATTGTGTTTGAGTCACTTCTTACATTAATACAACTTCTTTAGATAAATGATCAACATTTGAGTTGAATTATATATATATATATATATATATATATATATATATATATGAAAAAAATTATTGAAATACTTTTTACCTTCATAGATTGATTTCTAATTGGAACTAATATTATAGTCTCAATTCTAATCTATTAATAACTTAAAGTCTGTCAATACTTATAAAAAAAATTCTATTTTTTTCATAAAAATATAAAATGCCTAAAATTCAATTATTCATTTACTAACAACATATTTCAAAATAATATAATGTATTGATAAGAAAAACAATGTCCCCTCCATTATAAATTTTTATAGCTCTTTGGTATGCCCCTAAGTCAACATGTTTTTTCATAATTAATTATGTGCTCCTTTAATATTATATAATGTTTTTCTTTCAAACATTTTTACTCACTTTTAATAGTTAGCTTGATTTTATGATATTAAATATTTTTATTTCAAACATTTTTACCTACCTTTAATAGCTATCTTGATTTTATGGGCAACTTGTGTATGAGTCATATAATGCCTTGAAATATCAAGTTGTCAAATAATGCAAGGTAAAGACTTATAAGCATTTGTAGATGCATTAGTTATTTAAAAATATGGACAAACAACAAAAGTCACTTGATGCAATTTTTATATATTTTTTTGTTATAAATTATTTGAATGCAAAATAAAAATTTCATTGTTTTAACTAAACACTTACTAAATCTTAACTTTGTGAATTCAAGTATAAAAATCTCCCTACTTAAAAACTTTAACAATTTTATTTGTTTTAATATTCTAAAATAGAAACCTAAATTCAAAAATTGAAGAAGATCTAATTATTATGATGTCACTTATAAAATGGAACCTTGAAATCATAAGTTTTAATAATTAAAAAATTTTAAGATTTCTATGTATGGGCATGAGGGGATTACTGTTTATATAAAAGACAAATACTAAATAGTAACTTGCATATTAGACTTATTTAATTTAATATAGGTATTTGATTAACATATCCCTAATAAAAATAACTATTTTATAAAATGACCGAAATTTATTAAATTGTTATTATATTCACCTATCAAAATTTATTTCCTTTTTAATTAGAAATCTTATTATTAAGGAAGTCATCCTTATTATATAGGAAAATACTCCATTTAAACGACCCCAACACGTTGACCAGATCATCATTTCGTTTATGGCTCAAGTTCACTCGTAAAAAAAAATATTAAATTGTTTTTATTTTTGGACCAGGTAAAGTTCCTCAACGTCCAAGCAGAGCACGATAGGGTGGACGACCATCACCATCTACCAGTGGAAGCGTGCTTAACGGTCACAGAAGCACATAATTCTCTCATAGATTTCGGATTACATTTGAGGTCTCTGCATTATCTACGATCGGGAAGCCATCCGTTCCGAGTGTGTAATAGGTCGGATTTCCACCGACGATGGCAAGGGTTTCAATTTGGGAGGCGTGAAATTTTTAATTATAAAAAAATCAATGACAGCGAGAGAAACTTAATAATTTATCTAACTCAAAATTAATATGTATGAAATCTCATGGAAATTTTGCACCTTTTGAGGATACAAATTGTTTGAGAAAATATATGGTTCGTTTAACTAAGTTTTAATTGAGCTTAATGAACAAGAACATAAACGCTCAAAGGTTCAATAGAGTTGAAATTTTGTTTTGATAATATACGTGACAATTCTAAAATTAAAATATCCAACTAATTAGAAACATGTGATTAATAATCAACACACAATTGTTTATGGGATTTTGGATCGACGGTGATCGGGTGCTCTATTAAGACACTTTTTGATGTGAAGTTATCGGTTTAATTCTCCACCCCGATTAGGGTGATATATTGGACATGATGAAGATGTAGTCTCATCTAGCTTACAAAAAAAATCAACACACAACTATTCTACTAATTAACATAGAATTTCCAAAAACACGAGCAAAAACAACTTACCTATATCAATGATATTCCTTACTTGTGATTTTGGAGTTGAATGTTATTTGAATTTCGCTAACCACAACAAAGTTTTGGAGACGACTCTCCACCCAACCGTAGACTCGACTGGACATAATATTTCTACAGTTCGTCACCCCGAGCCCTCAATCAACATACCACTGCCATAGAATCATTTGTCTCACAACATTTTTCTTCCTAGAGAATAGATGAATGATGAATCTCGTACTCCTCATTATCCATTAGATAGACCAAAAAATGGAAAAGAAACTGCATGCACACATTGCATATGTGAACATGCCAACTTTTATTTCTTTATTTTAAGTTTTACTTAATTTAATATTTCTCTTAATTTAACTATTTCTTATTTTATTCCTTTTTACTTTTAGGTAACTTTACTTATTCTTACTATTTTTATAATTTTTTTCTTTTTACTTTTTGTTAACTTTAATTATTCTTATTTTTTTTATATTTACAGTTATATATATTTATTAAAACACCAATTTATTATTTACTTATTTTTTTTTATTTGTTATTATATTCTCTTTATTATTTATTATTTATTTTACTATATTATTTTTCTTTATTATTACTATTTATTTACTTTATTATCTTTTTCTTTATTATTTCTATTTAGTTATATTTATCTTTTCTTTTTTGTTTATTATTTATTTACTTCTATTTTATTATTATTTTATTTATTTATATTTATTTATTATTATTATTATTATGGGGCATTACAAGCATTTTCACCCTTAGCCTTCATGATGGTGCAAGGCCCATATCGAAGTGGTTTGAGTTTCCTTTGGGGTACTATGAAACCCTCTTTCTTCAAATGCAACCATGCGTTATCACCAAACTAAAACTTGTGTGAAGCTTAATGCGAGCCTTGTTGTTGCTTATACTTGGCATTGAGTTCATAAGATATCATGAACTTGTTGTTGGAGTGTTGGATCTATTCAAAAAAATTGGTTGTTATATTTACCTAATTTTGAGCATGGGAGGACTCTTTCTATGAAGGCACAATGGGTAAAGCTACATTAATAGGGGTGAATAGATGGAACCCCAAACACATTAAAAGGGATATGGCCAATGGAGTTGTGGACAACTCTATTGTAACTATGTTGAACATATGGGAGGCTATCATCCCATGTACATGGATGCTTTGATTTATACATGCATATGATGTGCAAAACCAACCTATCAACCAATTTTTCTTTTCCATTTGTTTGGGGGTGTAAGGAAGTTCACTTGATTAACTTGGTGTCCATGAGAGACCACAATTTGGACTAGAATGTAGTGAGGATGATATAGGTTGTACAAGGAACAAAAATAAAAGAATAAAATGAAATGTAACACACACACACAAAATATAACAAAGAGCACAATAATATAGTAAAAACCCAACTTCTATTGATAAATAAAATAACAAAACATTGTAGAACACAATTTGGCCATAATGGTGGTAGTTATCTCTAAAAGGAGAGAGATGGTGGCTACATGCATTTGCAAAAAGTTGTTACAATAGGCTAAAAGAATGGCCTTTTAACTTAAATAAATAACCCTAAAGGTCCAAAACCTAACTCTAGAAGATGAAATACCACTTGGTTTATGGGCCCTGAGGCTGTTAATTAGTACATCAACTTCCTAGGGGCACAAATTTTGTATACAATGTTTGTTCGGGGTGCACAGTAGCCCATTGGAAAGAACTATCCAAGGAATAAAACTTCTGGCTAGGGTTTTGATATTTCATGGCAACTACTGGCACCCTGAATCACTAAAAAACATCGTTTAGGGCCTCAAACAACCCAGAAGTTTGGGACCTGAGAAGAAAACAAACATATAAAAACTACCAATAATATACAAAACCATTAAATCAATGGAAGAGGTGGGTGGCCACCTATCCACATAGATCAGAGGAACCTGCTATCCCTATCTAAAACAATGGTTTACACTAACCCAAAATTAATCTAAACACGCTAAAAAAGGAGCTTAATAGTGGCTTCATCTATGATACTATTCTTAGAGAGTACCAAAATGGTCATCTTTGAGAATTGATCGACAACAACGTAGAAAAAATCATTACCATGCTTGGAGGATGGAAAACCTGACATGTAATACATGGATATTGACTCCAATGGCTTATCTGGGGTAGGTGGAGGAGTGCATAGCTCTTATTTCTTAATTGTTGGTTAGCAATGACATAGGAAGTGCATGATCGAATATACTTGTTGGCATCCTACTAGATCCATGGCTAGTATATATATTTCTAAACAACATGTATTCTCTTCTCCACATTAAGGTTACCTACCACCCAACTATAATGTGCCTCAATATTAGCCTTATACACTCACTTGAAGGAACACAAAGATGACCAAGGTAGCTCAAAAGTGCATCCTAGAGGTGCAAGTTTGGAAATTTTTTAATAGTGCCCAGTGTATGATATGTAGCAACGAAGTTAGGGCCATTGTTGTATAATTATTTCCACCTAGAGGTCTCATGCCCACATGAGGTAAGAATAATGGTTAGCACGAAAACTAGGGGTCAGTTAAGGTATTCTACAACATGGTGTGTGTTTCCATTCTACAAATTTTGCTACGCGTGCATAAATTGCAAGGGCTTGTGATTAGTCTCGATGATTGTTTCCTTTCCTATAATATAATGCTTCCATTGTTGGCATGTCTACATAATGGAATACATCCACTTATCATATGCGGTATATGTTTTAACAACATTAAATAGTGTTTCACTATAATAAGCCATTGGATATCCATGTTAGTGAGGATTGCATTGTTAGCATAGTTAAAGGAATCTTTCTCAATCTTAAATGGTTGTTGCAGGCTTAGCAAAGTAAGGAATAGTGTGGAGTAGTGGTAGTGTTTCAGTTCCTCAAATGCTTTCTAATGTGGCTTATACTAGGAAAACTTGGTCTCAGCTCCACCCTTGGTCACTTGAATTAAGGCCCAAGCAATATGAAAGAATCCCAAAATGAACCGATGGTGGAAGTTGGAAAATCCTAAGAACCTTTAGAACTCTATTAAAGTCATTGAGGTTGGCCTATCAAGGATGAATTTGATATTATCTAGGTCCATATGCACCCCATGTTCATCCATGATGTATCCCAAAGACTAGATTCTCTACATGCCAAACGATAATTTCTCTAAATTGGCACATAACTTGCATTACTGTGGGATGCTTAACACCTACTAAATGTTCTACAAATTATCTTCCCACATTCTCTTGCATATGATGATTTCATCTAAATATATGATCACAAAAGAGTTCATGAACAATTGGAAGATATCATCCATCATCCTCATGAATGTTATTGGATCATTAGTGAGGCCAAAAGGCATGACCAACCACTTAGAAAGGCCTTGTTTATACTTGAAGATTGTCTTCCTTACATCAAACTGTTTAATCAAAACTCGGTGGTAGTTGATCTGATTAATATTACTAAAGAACTTGTCACCCTTAAATTGATCAAGAAGATCATCAAACTAAGGGATAAAGTATTGATTCTTAATAATTCTTTTTTTCAGACTCTATATTCAATATTGAGTCATC